>PISX010002867.1:83641-149751 GCA_004024625.1 Mellivora capensis | reverse complement strand
TGCCTTCAGCTCAGATCATGATACTGGGGTCCTGGGATCAAGCCCAGAGACTGACACCCTGCTCAGCAGGGAGCCTGTTTCTCCCTCTCCCTCCAACCCTTCCCCCTGCTTGTGCTCTGTCAAATGAATAATTTAAAAATCTTTTTAAAAATTTAAAAGGGGGGGGGGGCGCCTGGGTGGCTCAATGGTTTAAAACCTCTGCCTTCGGCTCGGGTCGGGATCTCAGGGTCCTGGGATCGAGCCCCACATCCAGCTCTCTGCTCAGTGGGGAGCCTGCTTCCTCCTCTCTCTCTCTCTCTGCCTGCCTCTCTGCCTATTTGTGATCTCTGTCAAATAAATAAATAAAAAAAATCTTTTTAAAAAATTTAAAAGAGGGGAGGCAAAGAAGAAGTCAAACTATCACTCTTTGCAGATGATATGATACTTTATGTGGAAAACCCAAAAGACTCCACTCCAAATCTGCTAGAACTTGTACAGGAATTCAGTAGAGTCTTAGGATATAAAATCAATGCACAGAAATCAGTTGCATTTCTATACACCAACAACAAGACAGAGGAAAGAGAAATTAAGGAGTCAATCCCATTTACAATTGCACCCAAAACCATAAGATACCTAGGAATAAACCTAAGCAAAGAGGCAAAGAATCTGTACTCAGAAAACTATAAAGTACTCATGAAAGAAATTGACACAAAGAAATGGAAAAATGTTCCATGCTCATGGATTGGAAGAACAAATATTGTGAAAATGTCTATGCTACCTAAAGTAATCTACACATTTAATGCATTCCCTATCAAAATACCATCCTTTTTTTTTTTTTTTCAAAGAAATGGAACAAATAATCCTAAAATTTATATGGAACCAGAAAAGACCTCAAATAGCCAGAGGAATGGTGAAAAAGAAAGTCAAAGTTGGTGGGATCACAATTCCAGACTTCAAGCTCTATTACAAAGCTGTCATCATCAAGACAGTATGGTACTGGCACAAAAACAGACATATAGATCAATGGAACAGAATAGAAAACCCAGAAACAGACCCTCAACCCTATGGTCAATTAATCTTGAACAAAGCAGGAAAGAATGTCCAATGGAAAAAGACAGTCTCTTCAACAAATGGTGTTGGGAAAATTAGACAGCCACATGCAGAAAAATGAAACTGGACCATTTCCTTACACCACACACAAAAATAGACTCAAAATGGATGAAGGGCCTCAATGTGAGAAAGGAATCCATCAAAATCCTTGAGGAGAACACAGGCAGCAACCTCTTCGACCTCAGCCTCAGCAACTTCTTCCTAGAACATTGCCAAAGGCAAGGGAAACAAGGGCAAAAATGAACTTATTGGGACTTCATCAAGATCAAAAGCTTCTGCACAGCAAAGGAAACAGTTAACAAAACCAAAAGACAACTGACAGAATGGGAAAAGATATTTGCAAAAGACATATCAGATAAAGGGCTAGTATCCAAAATCTATAAAGAACTTCTCAAACTCAACACCCAAAGAACAAATAATCCAATCAAGAAATGGGCAGAGGACATGAACAGACATTTCTGCAAAGAAGACATCCAGATGGCCAACAGACACATGAAAAAGTGCTCCACATCACTCAGCATCAGGGAAATACAAATCAAAACCACAATGAGATATCACCTCACACCAGTCAGAATGGCTAAAATTAACAAATCAGGAAAGGACAGATGCTGGTGAGGATGCGGAGAAAGGGGAACCCTCCTACACTGTTGGTGGGAATGCAAGCTGATGCAACCACTCTGGAAAAAAGCATGGAGGTTCCTCAAAAAGGTGAAAATAGAGCCATCCTATAACCCAGCAATCGCACTACTGGGTATTTACCGTAAAGATACAAATGTAGTGATCTGAAGGGGCATGTGCACCCAAATGTTTATAGCAGCAATGTCCACAATAGCCAAACTATGGAAAGAACCTAGATGTCCATTAACAGATGAGTAGATAAAGAAGATGTGGTATATATACAATGGAATACTATGCAACCATCAAAAGAAATGAAATCTTGCCATTTGCAACGACGTGGATGGAACTAGAGGGTATTACGCTTAGCGAAATAAGTCAACCAAAGAAAGACAATTATCATATGATCTCCCTGATATGAGGAAGTTGAGAGGCAATGTGGGGAGGTTGGGGGGAGGAAGGGAATAAATGAAACAAGATGGGATCGGGAGGGAAACAAACCATAATAGACTCTTAATCTCAAAACAAACTGAGGGTTGTGTGGGGGCGGGGGGGGTAGGGAGAGGGTGGTTGGGTTATGGACATTGGAGAAGGTATGTGCTATGGTGAGTGCTGTGAAGTGTGTAAACCTGGCAATTCACAGACCTGTACCCCTGGGGCAAATAATACATTATATGTTAATTTAAAAAACCAAAAAAAATTAAAAGAGGGGAGCCTGGGTAGCATAGTCGTTAAGTGTCTGCCTTTGACTCAGGTCATGGTCCCGGGTTCCTTAGATCAAGCCCTGCATCGGGCTCCCTGCTCAGTGGGAAGCCTGTTTCTCCCTCTCCCACTTCCCCTGCTTGTGTTTCCTCTCTCACTGTCTCTGTCAAATTAATTGATTAATTAATTAAAAGAAATTAAAAGTTTGAGATAATTTTCATATTAATTTTGTAAAAATAATAATGGAAAAATATAATTGAATATATATGTAGATCTACATATATATTCCATTATATATATATATGTACATATAAAAATAATGGAAGATATTCCAGGATACATCCCATTAATATTGCTTCTTTTTTTGTTCTCCTCAGCAATCAAGCGATTCTCACTTTGATAATTCAAAAGACACATTAAGAAACATATCCAAACTTTGCTCTTTACCCAAGTTTGATTTTAGTATTTTATTAAAAATTCTTGAATTTGTAAATATTAAAACACTGCAACTTGATGGCACAAGAATGACAATGCACTAGCAATAAAATCAAAATAGAAGCTAAACTATTTAGAAGCAGTAGCAACTCCTTACTTCAAAGATAATTTTTAAAGGCAATTTTAAAGAATGCTTCATATATATTCGAAGCAGCTCTCAGCCTGCAGTGATGCCACTGCACCAACAGAGGACACTGCTAAGCATCTTAGGTACAGCTGGAAAACCTTTAATCAATGCTGTTGCAATCTCTTAATTACTTGAATTGATGAGTTCATATCAGAATTGATTTTGCTAATTATGTTTACTGCTTATTGTACTTACTCTTATACTACACACTAACGGGTACAGAAGTGTTCTAACAACTGGTTGAGCCATACCAGTGCAGAACAGCTGATAGTGCTATTTTCTTCTATTAAGACAGAAGCCACTGGGCTCCTGCCGGAGGGTACTCTGCACGCGGACTCTCAGTACCACCATCTTCCACTCTCCGGGGCTTGTTCCATTCTAATCCCTATTTTCCTGCATTTCCTCCTCACTTGATCCTCCTCCTCCTCCTCCTTCTTCTTTTTTTTGGATCCTTCTTCTTAAAAGCATATGAAAACACTCAAAACTTTACAAAAAAGAAAAAAGTTTCCTCAATTCTATATACTCTGCTCCCTCAATTTTTCTTTCCTTGCAAATATGGCCAAATTTATTTAAAATTATATCCTTTCCTCCACTGCCTCCATTTCTTTCCTCCAAATTATTCCTCCATGGCCTGACACCTGGGGCTTCTGATTTCAGATCAGAACTGCTCCCACCAAGATCACCAAGGCTCCTTATTGCCAAATCCAGTGGCCACTCCTCAAGAGCATCCCACACTTTACCCTTCCTTCTTACCTGGGCTTTCACCACAACACACTTTCCAGGTTTCATCCTGTCTGCTGGCTTCTCTTCCCCCGCTGTCCCTTTGCTGTATGTTCTTCACTTTCTTCCTTAGCTCTCTTTTCTTCTCATGCTACACATTTTCTGAGGCCTATCTCCGTTACTCTCCTGCCCCTGTGTGTTGATGCCACCCATTAAATCTGTCTGCAGCCATGACCTCCCTTCCTCCAAGTTCCACTGGAATAAACCTTGTTGCAGAAAATGGTGTCACCCATCCACTTGTCAAGTCAGAAACAAGGTATGCAATCTTGACTTGTCCCTTTCCCTCCCCCCCACTGCAAATGATTCCCCAGACATTAACTTTACCTCCTAAGCACCCCAGAAAACTATTCCTCTTCTTTCCATCAGCCATTACCTTAATTCTAGTTTCCATTCTCTTCCGCTGGGATCACTGCAGAAGCTCCTTGCTCAGCAGGAGCCTGCTTCTCCCTCTGCCTTCGACTCTCCCTGTTTGTGATCTCTGACAAATAAGTCTCCACACTGCAAAGTGGTCTAAGTCACAAATCTCTCCCTGTTCTTAGGCTTAAAGCTCTTCACTATTCCTCTGGATAAAGCCTCCATCTTATCATGGCTGACCAGGCCCAGCAAGAGCTGGCCCAAGCCTCCCTCTCCAGCCTCACCTTTCCCCACCTCTCCCTTGCACCATAAGCCCCTAAGTCATGCTGAATATATTGGTCTTCCCAGTTTGTTTTGTGCTTGTTCCTTGACCTTTGATGTCCCCTCTGGAATACTCTTGTCTTCTCAATGCCTGGCTAACTGCTACTAATCAGTCTTCAGGCCTCAGCTTGGACCTCTGTTCCTATAGGCTTCCTTTGACTCACCACGACTGGTTTAGCTGTCCCTGTTGACTATTGTTACAGCAACTGTTTACCATAGACTACTGATTTTTTTCAATCTTACATAACTTGCTATACAAACACGGCTTCCAGCCCCGTCCACCGCTCCTTCCTGATTAGCATCCCAAGACCCCCTCCCGAGCCGCCACTAACCCAGGCAATCCTGTATGACCCTTCTCACAGCATTTATTACACTTTTTTTGTAATTGTATATTTGTTTCCACTCTCCAATAAATCATGAGTCCCACAAAGGACCACTTCTATATCAGTTACCATTTAGCAATTGCCAAATAGTGATTGCTCAACAAATGTTCAGTGGGTGAATGAATCCTTCTGTGATTATAGTTCAAGCCACCTTAGTTATGAAGTTCAATGGATACATGTAATTAATTTACATAGTGCTATAAAATTATTGTATTAGTATCTAGCTGTTTTACTCCTTGAGGGTACAATCTATGCCTTATTCAATGTCTTTGTTCCAGAAAACTCAGCATGCCTGGCACATACTGTTTTCAACCAACTTTTTTTATTGTATCAGTGATCCTAAGAAATTAAGCAACAGAGGCCCAGGTGATTGAACACTAGACTGCACATGGCTACCTTGTCCCAGAAGCAGTATTAGAACTCAGTCTGATGGGGCGCTTGGGTGACTCAGTTAACATGTCTGCCTTTGGCTCAGATCATGATCCCAGGATCCTGGAATCGAGCCCCTTCTCAGGCTCCCTGCTCAGTGAGAAGTCTGTTTCTTCCTCTCCCTCCGTCTGCCCCCTACCATCCCCATCCCACTGGTGCTCTCTGTCTCAAATAAAATCTTAAAAAAACAAACAACACAAAAAACCCTCAGTCTGAAAAAAGGGATGCTGGGTAGGAAGTTCCTTGATGTCTAAATAGAATGTCAGCACAAATGAGAGAAGTACTGAGTTCTCTCCATCAAGAGACTGACCAGAGGTGCCTAGCTGGCTTAGTTGGGAGAATATGTGGCTCTTAATCTCAGGGTCATGAGTTTGAGCCCCACATTGGGTAAAGAGATAGCATAAGTAAACTCTGAGAGAGATTAAGACACTGGCCAGTAACAATGGGAACTGCTACAGTCAAATATCCTCATAGTAGATATTACTTAGGCCAAGGGGTGTGAGGACAGGGATTTTGGGTATTTCAGCATGGAAGAGAGATTGGACCCCTGGTTTCTTTTGACCCTTTTAGTCAGTTCAACCCTCAGCCCCAGGTACTGGTATTGAGGTATTATTTGTTCTTCTCTGGAATCTGTTTGCTGCTAAGATAGTTCTTTTCCCAGTCTTTCTTTGCTACAGTGAGTCACTGACAGGGGCCTGGGAAAATCATTTATAGTATAGCCCATGGTGGATGTTACCTCCTTCTAGGTGTTCAACATACCCCTCCCCCTCCACCCACCTTGGGTGCCTGGGTGGTTAGTCAGTAAAGCCTCTGCCTTCTGCTCATGTCATGACCCCAGAGTCCTGGGATCAAGTCCCACATTGGGCTCCTTGCTCAGCAGGAGCCTCCTTCTCCCTCTGCCTGCCACTCCCCCTGCTTGTGATCTCTCTCTCTCTCTCTGAAACAAATACATAATAAACAAATAAATATTAAAAATAAGTAAGTAAAATCTTAAAAGAAAAAATCTCTCCTCTTCAGCTTCCCCTCCAGTTCCAGGTCTCACCTTTTCATCCCTACACCCAGACTCTCCCAAAAGCTCTGGTGAAATTCATGAGACAGCCAAGAGATAAAAGTGAAGAGAGGCAGCACTGCAGAGGAGGTGGAGAGGGAACAGGAAGAAATCTGATTTTCTCCCTTTCTTCCATTTCTTAAGAACACTCCAATGTCCCTACCTCTAGAAGCAGATAAATCCCCTGCTTTCCTAAACAACCCGAACCTTTAGAGGAAGCTAAGCCTGAGCTCCTTTCTTCCATCATAAGAGTCAGCCTTGAGGCTAAAGAGCCCAAGATGGGAGATAGGTAGGCTTTTCTCTAATTGGGACTTTTTTACCACACATTTTGAGTAACCTTCAAGCACATTCACATACTGACAGTATTTTATCTTTGCACTGGACTTGAAATTCCAGGACTTACCTCTTTACTGGGACCAATACACTGTGAGCTTGGGGGAATGTTGACCAGGACTCAAAAGCCAAACATATCAGCCTCTCGTAAATATACTTCATTTCCTTCACTCCTGGACTGACTGGGTTTCTACTGGCATAACAGAAAGCTGCCCAGTGACCCAGATTCTGCAGGGGATGCTTTAGAGTGAAGAGAAGGAATCTGCTACTCCATCTTCTCATCCTTGCACCTGACAGTATAGGTTTGTCAGCCCATTAAAAATACTTTTTGCTAATGCTTAACTCAGGCAACACTGTGGCAGTCAACAAATCCCTTTCTCCCTTTTTCCAATAATTAAGTCTAGGAGTCTGGCTGCTTGCTTAACAAAGGAGTACAGGAAGTCTTCAGATGCCCTGACTCACAGGATGGCTGACTACTGCTGAGATGCACAGGACTCTGTAAGACAGCTCTGGCTACATGCTGAGTTCTAGCAGACCCTGCAGTGATCATCTTTTTTCTAGCCCCAGACCAGGCTAAATCGGATTCAAAACACTGTCTCTGTGCCCTCTATCAATCTCATAGACCTTTAGTGCATATGGGCCTTTAAATAATAAAGCTTAACACTACTTAAAGGGCTGGTCTGCTTAAATCATAAATGTGCACACTACTTGTTTGCCAGTAATTAAGATGCTACTTGTACACATTTAATCACCATCTTCACAAACATTGTCTTAACTAAAAACTTCTATCAACAGGAAGTCCTAGAATGATAGTGTATGAGCCTTAAAGATTTGGAAAACATCACACACCCTTCTTAATCTAAAAACTTAGGTGCCTGAGAATGGGGTCTTAATCATGGCCAGGCTGCACATAGGGTCAGGCCCTATCTGTACATTTTTATATGCTCAGTGCTTAGCAGAAATCCAGACACACAGCTGGCTCTTGATAAGTATTTGCTGAATTTCAATAAATCCTATAAAAAGCTCACATGGCGACATCAGCTTGTCACATCTCTTACCACTTCTGCTCCAAAAAGTAGTACTACTAGTAGAACCTAATAGACCCAGGTCTAGCAGCAGGGGGCACACACAGCTGCTGCTCAAATCTGAGAAGGAATGGCACAAACTCCAAAAGAGGGTTGGATTTAGACCAGGCCGCAAAGCCTGAAATGACTTCCCCTTCTCATGTTGATACTGAGATTCATAAGGTGCAGAGTGGAAGAGTGACCAAAGACAGTGGATTTCAGGGCCTTACAACCCAGTGAATTAACCCCTAAGAGAACTCTTCCTTCCCAAAGAGGGGAAAGAAAGGAGAAGAGGAGAGAGGCTTCCCACAGCTGTCGGCTAAAACAGCCGCTCTCACCTCAGTCCATTCGGGGAAGGGGTTACAAAGCAGACAATCTTTATTCACAATTGGGGCAGCAGAGGGGAGGTACCCCCAGGTCAGTTCAACAGCAGATACACTGGGTGGAGCAGAAGGCGCAGGGTAGGGACTCAGCACTCGTCCTCTCCCAGTAGGGCATAAGGGTTTCGGGCAGCCAGACTGGACCCTGGAGCTGAAGTTGGGGTGTCCTCATCCCCTTCCCCCTCCTCATCCGCATCCCGGTCCTCCTCTCCCTCCTCCTCACAGGAGCTGCTCAGCTCTTCTTCTTCCTCCTCCTCCTCGTCACCTGCTGGCCCCACCCTGCCCTGCAAAACCACCAGCTCCGTGGTCTCCGGATGGGACTCCCAGGTGCCTGGGGAACCAAAACAAGAAGAGAACAGAGGAAAGTTTTAAGCGAGGAACAAAAGCCAAAGAAAGATGGGGAAGAGGTAAAGACTAAGAGTAACAATCAGTTTTGTAGCTGCTGGCATTCATTCATTTATTCATTCATTCAAATTCCCATGTGCTGGGCACTGAACAGAAGCTCTGCATATATTAACTCTACTCTCTACCACCACCTTGCCAGAGGACAACTATCATCCAGGTTTTGCAGATCAGGAAACTGTCTCAAAGACGCTTAGTAACATAGAGCTGACTGACAGGTACAGAATCCAGGTCTAACCCTCGCTCTTTGTAGCCACAGAGCCCGCACCCTTTTGCCTACATTATAGCACAAGAACAGTGGCTGTCTGACCTTTCTGTTCATTGTAGCCCGGGGGATGAAAACACAGGCTGAGGCGGCCGTCCAGTGCCAGCCGTAGGAGGCTATTGGCTGCTCTGTACACATCGTTCCGGGCTGCCTTAGCTGTCTTATAACCACGCTTCTCTGCCCAGGCTGGAGAGAGAAAAGAAGAGTAGGGAGGGAAGCCATTAACTGGGTCCAGTTACCATCACCCCATTCTTATAACACAGTCCTTCCAGTTTTCTCCAGATCATCCCAGACCACTGATCTTGCTGGCCCCACGACAGAAATCCAGGCATGAGCAGCCAGGTGCTTCATCAATGGCAGAACCTCTGAGGACAGGTGAGGAGATAGGACAGGATTCAGGGTAAGGGGAGGAGAAACCAGGAACATGGAGCCCACCTTCACAGATGTCCCAGGCACACCAGGGGTGTTCCGCTGAGGGATCCTTGGCCTCTGGGTGCCGCAGGTGGAGCAGGACCTGCACAGGAATTCGAGAGGCCAGGTAGCCCACGGCGGTGTATGGCTCCTGGATTTGGGCAATGGGGTAGATCCCCGCCAGAACCTGAGGGCAAACAAGAATGCTCAGTCTGTTCCTGACCTCCTGCCTCCTCTCCTTTCCTGCCCCCTCTGCCCTCATACCTGTAACTGCCTGGGCAGAAGGGATGGGAATATGAGGCCAGGGCAGTCACAGAGCTTCACAGAGGGGGTGAGAAAGTAGGTCTGAAAGTATCGGGTGTGGCCAGGGGTTCTGGAGACACTCACGACCTTCCTGCCTACCAGACCGTTGATCAGCGAGGACTTGCCCACATTGGGGAAACCTAAGAAAGGCAAGAAAAATTAACATTAGACAGTTCCCTACTCTGCAACAGGCAGGATGTGGTGCTATAACTATAAATAAGAAGGGAAGTAAGGCACAGAAATTAAAGAAGCAGGGGTACCTGAGTAGTTCAGCCGCTAAGCATATGCCTTGGACTCAACTCATGGTCCCAGCATCCTGGGATCAAGCCCCATATAGGGCTTCCTGTTCAGCAGGAAGCCTGTTCTCCCTCTCCCACTCCCCTTGCTTGTGTTCCCTCTCCCACTGACTTCCTGTCAAATAAATAAATAAAATTTTATGAAGGAAGGAAGGATGGAAGGAAATTAAAGAAGTGGTACAACCTTGCAAGTTTCGAATCAGACTCTGGGCTGCCAGAGTTGAATCCTGGCCTCTCTACTTATCAGCTTTATAACCTCAAGGCAATTTACTTCATTTTCTGAGCCTGTTTCCTCATCTTACAAGTACAGATACCTTCAAGCTCAAAGTGGTCAGGATTAAATACAACTGTGTGGTTCAGTGCCTGTGGTACACTAAATGCCCAACCCAAGTGAGACATGCAGCTCATAATCATAGCAACTTCTCCAGGGAGAAGACAGGAAAACCTCTAGGCTCACTGCCACTCTCTTCAGGACTACCTCTAACATTTTGGGTGACCTTGGTATCTGCACAGGTGGCCTGTTTAACACTCTGGCCTCTCAGTGCCAGCATCTATCTTCCAAAGGTCATTTCCTCAACTACCCACTGCCATAGTCATACTCTGGATCTGGTCAATTCACACTTCTAAAATCTCAACTGCAAGCACCACTCTCTCTGCCCTGATACCCTGTCATTCCAGCTCACTTACTCTGTTCCTCATTTCCAACAAATTTTTGACCCACTATTCCATACTGAACTCATGTCCTCACTTCCCTTCTTACCCAACTGAGACACCATGACCCATATACCCAGCCCCTCTCACAATCCATGAACTCCCAAGTCCTGCCCCTCTCCTCCATCTTACTCATCCCCATGGCTCCTATCTCCCAGTGCTCCAACACTGGCTTGTCCCATAATCACCAAGCTAGCTCCCACATCTAGATCTTTTCATTTACTAATCCCTTGGCCTGGAAGGCCCTTTTCCCATATCTCCAAATGGTTACTTCCTCTCAACATGCCAGGCTCTTCTCAAAGGGGACTTTCCATGAGAACCCTCCTCTCTGGGTCACTCTCTATATATCTATCTAATATGGTTTCAAATCATGAATCTATTTATTTCCAAGGCAATAAGCTCTGTGAGAGTAGGGACCTTTCTGCCATTTTCACAGCAGCATTATCTGCTCCTGGAACAGCACCCGGCACTTAGTAAAACATCTGTCGATAACTAGAAATAAATCCAAGCTCAGGACTGCCTGTGCCACAGAAAATGATCTACCTTACATCACTCTGATATAAGCTACTGCACATAAGGTCCTTCAGAGTCTTGAAGAGTGGACACCCCACGCCCCCACCCTCGCCAGGGAGAAGCAGGGGGAAATGACTGGAGAGGGTGCCATCTGTCAGTCATCAGGTAGGTATCCAGTAATCAGGTAGTTTCCAGGACAAAAAGGAGACTAAGTCAGGAATGTTTCCAAGGAGCCCAACTAACTACTCTGCTCTCCTTAATTTGATTCCCCTATCACCTCAGTGCCACAACTTTGCCCAAGTCACTTCTTACTGCTCCCATCAACAAAGGGAAGGGGCCCTGGGTTCTAATCATACATTCCTTTCTTCCCCACCAAGACAGAGACAAAGCTCTTAATTCAGGGAAATTCTCCTTGACAACAGACTTAAAGGGATAAGACTTAGAAAGATATGAACGCTAACTAACCTCCTACTAGGACATAATGATTTCTCTACTACAGATTGATTATGACTATGGAAACAGTTAAGATATATATCATTTACGGGATGCCTGGGTGGCTCAGTTGGTTGGACGACTGCCTTCAGCTCAGGTCATGATCCCGGAGACCCGGGATCGAGTCCCGCATCAGGCTCCCAACTCCACGGGAAGTCTGCTTCTCCCTCTGACCTTCTCCTCACTCATGCTCTCTCACTGCCTCTCTCTCAAATAAATAAATAAAATCTTTAAAAAAAAAAAAAAAGATATATATCATTTAGAACAATGCTTGGTACCTGGTAAGCACTACGTAAAGGTTAAAGTTTAACAATCGTGATTATTACTAGTAACACTATTTGTCAGTCATCCTTAGGCTCTGCCTATGCTATTCTCTTCATTCCTCACATCCGTTCTTCTAATTGGGTATCAGCATCCTCGTTCTAAAAACCAAAATAACTAAGACTCGGAAAGGGTAAATAACTTGCTCAAGATTAGTAAGAGCTAAGCCTGAATTTAACTCAAAGGCACTAGGACCTTTCCACTATTGCTGACACCTTCCTTTTCTGAAACTCTGTACCTCAGGGTAGGCCGCCATGCATGGGCCACCACTTCCTTACCCACACAGCCAATGGTCACCACCCCATCTTTGTAGCGCTCCCGGGTTGGGCCAGTTGGCTCCATCGCTGCGTCAGTCTGCTGCTCCACCAGGACTGCAGGTCCATCTTCTTCTTCCTCCTCCTCTCCAGAGCCATTTCCCCAGGTGGCCCCAGCCACATCTCGGGCAATCTTCTCCCGCCAGCTGCTCAAGTCCACTGTTCAGGGAAGAAGATGATAAAGGTTCTCCCCAGGGCCACCAGAGATGATTGCATAGACTATGTACTGCACAACTCCCTCTGGAGTTGGAGAGTGCCAACCCACATGAAAGATTCTTCCTGGCCCGTGTTGAGTTTCGGAAAAATAAGGGGAAGACTGAAGGCAACAGAACACTGGGGTTCCTGCCTATCTGCTGCCTTTGTTGCCACCACGTGTCCCTCTTCTATCCCTCCCCCGGCTGCTCAACTACATCCATAATAGAAGGGACTAACTTCAGGGAAGGGAAGCAAAATGACTTTAGGTCTTGGGTCTTCCCCATATCCTTCCACAGCTCCCCTCTAAGAGGTATATACCTTTTCCTGCAGTGATGGCTTCACAGGCTCTCAGCAACTGCTCTGGCCCCAGGGCCCGAGTCCATCCTCTCCCCCGCCTCCGACTCTTCTTCAAAACTGAGATCAGAGGGCACAAGTGTTAGAACATGGGCTTATACACCCCCAACTCACCCACCACCCTTAGGCCCAAGATCAGGCACTCCTTCGTCAACAAGCTTCTCTATTCTCCCTGTTGTCCCCTGCCACCCCACCTCTCCCATGCTGCCTTTCTCATTGCCCACTCACCGCTACTAGGGTCCTGTGGGGTGCGGGGGTCCCGAGGGAAAGAGGTAAAAAGGACTATGTGGAGCTGGGGATAGTGTTGGTGAAAATAATGCTTCCAGGCAACCACGAGAGCTGGTGGGGCTAGATCCACCTTGTTCAGGACCAAGACCAAGGCCAACCCAAGTTCTCCAGTCACGTACTCGTAAAGTGCTGGTGGGAAATTCACAACCTGGGACAGGGTTGGCGAGAGGAGGGAACAATGAGAGTTCAACCCAAAGTTCTCTGCCTCTAATTTCCCACTCACCAGGCACCACTCAGAGAGACAAGACTCTGAGGGTAGCAGATTCTAGGGGCAAAAGGGTAAATTAGCAAAACTGAACTAGAAAAATAAAGTAGCAGTAAGCAGTACCTGTGCATTTGTCTCTGGGGGACTTCTTACAGGTCCTGATTAGGGATGGAAATGAGCCAAAAACAAGACAAGGAAATAGTGATACCTAGCACACTGGTGTAAAGATTGGGGTCAGGCATAAGAGTAGGGTTAGGATAAAACTCATAATACCTGTTTTTGTGTGCATACAACTATCTACACGTATTTAGATGCATGTATGCACATGCACATGTCTGTAGATTTGTGATGAGCATGTGTGGCTGTGTGAGTGTATGTGAGTACACACATTTGTATGTGTAGAAGTGTGTGTATGCGTGCCATTAAAGACTTCCAAGCTAAATGTCCCCACAGACCTCCCTTTCTCCCACTAGAGGACAGCAATGGAGTGGCAGAGCCAGGTTAACACAAAGATTGTCCAGCAGCCAAGTTTACAGCCTTAACTACTATCCTAGTCTTCCATGTGAGGCTGAGTTCTATAGTGACTGATGTGGTGGGGCATGGAGGAGCCCCAGGCTGCCTTCACAGAATCCCTTGGAGCTCCACACTAAAACATCCTATTGGTCTAGCTATGGTGGAATGAAAACAGGATATATAGTTTTTCATCAAAGGAATAAAAAGAGTCAGTTAACCACAGCAGGAGTGACAAGCTGTGACACTGATGAACAAAGGACTGAGTTCTTGACTGCAGACATCACTAGGAGGTAGGAAAGACCTCTCCATCTCCCAAGTCCTGCCTCCGCCCTTTACCCCACAAGAATCTTCCTCCCCATCCTCCTTGTCACCCTCACCCCCAGTACTCACTGGGTGTCGGATATCAGTGATAAGTAGGACAATGTCAGACATCTCCAACACACGCCACAGCTGCCTCCATGTCTGAAAAAACAAGATCACTGGAAGAGTACCTAAGCCCAGAATTCTTCTCCTGCCTGACCCCAGACCAATCTGACCAATGGTCACTATGCCCCACTCCTGTCTCCACTCCATTCTCACCTCCAGATTATGCTCAAAGTAGCTGAGTTTCTCAGAGGTATAAGCTCCATGAATCTTCCCAAGGTACTCCTGGAAGCTCCGTTCCTCCTGGCTCATTAGCTGCTCTTTGGACATCTCATAGCTCCAAGGAGGACGTCGGGGAAAGTCCAGAACTGGGAAGTTAAGAAAAAGTCCAAGTAAGTCAGAATAGTTTCAGGGCTCAAGAATGGATCCCAGGCCTCTCATCCTTCACAGTCAGATCTTCCTCTTCCAAGTTTCTTTCCCCAGCCCACTGCCTCTTCCAAACACCCAGATGTTGAGCTCTCACCTGAGCCAGCCTGATAGACCTCCCGGATGTCCAGCTCCAGCAGCTCAGCACTGACAGGCTGTAGCACTTGCTCGCGGGCTGCCCTCTTTCTCCTTTCCACCTCCTCCCGGCTGTCTCGCTCAAAATGCAGCCGGTATCTAATGGGACAGGGACCGCAGCATCTCTTGCAATCCCATGGCTACAAACTCCCCTCCTGGGCAGACAACTTCATAGAGCTTTCTCTCCAAAGTTGTCCAAGTCTCCTCTCAGTCCACCCTCCCTCAAGTCCCTCTCCAGCAATATTCCGCCTTCCCCTAAACCTCGCGCTTTTAAAAGCCAAGAACTCTTTCCAGCCGCCCCCACCCCGGAAGGGAGGATTGTGGCTCGCTCCCGTGAGCCCAGCTGCCTGCGAAGAGACGGACGGCATCCCAGACCCATCTCCTCCACCCCCAGCAGCAGGCTTCCCCCCTTCCTCCGCAACAACGCTCTCACTTCCGGGTAGGCGGGGATGCCCCGGCCAGCGGCCCCCCTGCCTGCTCTCACCGATTTGGGTCATAGCCTCGAGGACCCAGCCCCTGGGAAGGCTGCTGGTTGAGCCTGCGGATATGATGGGTCACAGATTCCCCGTCCGAGGTGTCGGTCTGCTCCTCCCGCCGCTCCCGGCTCCCGCTGCGGCTGTTGGAACTGGATCGCAGCCCATCTTGGAGCCCTGCGGGGAGGAGGCGGTGACGCCAATTGTGGATGGCTCTAAGGGGCGGTAAGACCCCCTCCCCGGTCTGTGTGGCTTCCCCTCACACCACCCCACTTCTTTTGAAGCCCGATCCTCCCAGCATCCTGCCCGAGACGGTACCGGATGTGCGTGGGGGGAGTCATTCCTCCTCCAGGGACCTGCGGGGATGGCGCCCCGTTCGAGCTGGAGGGATTCCCCTCCCCCAATTCCCCATCCTTTCCCACCCCTTCCAGGGAGACTGGGGTGAGAGAATCCCGATCGTCTGCGCGTGGCCACCACCCACTCCCACGCCTCGCAGGGGTGCGGCGGGCACACCCCTCCTTTCAGAGGTGCGGGAGCCCGAGCCCCGCCCCCTCCCCTCGCTCCCGCACTGACCTCGCTTCCGCTCCCGCTTGTCCTGCAACTGCTTCTTCTTTTGCTTCACGCTGAAGGGCTTCTTTCTCGGCATGGCCTGGACCAGTCCCCTGGCCCACCCTCCGCCGAGCTCCTGCCGCCTCAACTGACTCCCCCCCACCCCCCCGGGCAACCCCCGCCGCAAGGGCCTGGGACCCTAGAGGGGGGCGGGGCTATGAGGTGACGTCAGCGGGCGGGCCTGGCCGATTCCCCCCCCCCCCAACCGTGGCCTGGGTGGAAAGCGAAGGAAATACAGCCACTTCTTTATGGGAGCGAGGCGAGAGGAGGATGCGGGGTGCGCTACTGCACGTGAGAGTCAGTGGCACCAAGAGGGCGCAGCTGCGGCGAGGAAGGAGGCGCGCGTGGGAGGATCAGGCTAACTTCGTCACGGACGCTACCAACTCGCGTTCGGAGGAGGGGGGACGTGTGTCATCACTACCTTGCGCTCTGGGGGGGAAGCTACCACTCACCTGGAGGGGGCGGTGGAGTGGAGGGCGGGTCCTACCACCTGGGAAAAAGAGGAGCGTGGGCGCTGAAGCTACTTTCCAGCCCCCCACCTCCCGGGCTTGACCTTAGTGGAAAGACGGGACTGCGCGTCCCAGGAATGAAGTGGAGTTGCTTGTCTACACTGGGGGTGGGGCCAGACGTCTCGAGGGGCGGGTAGCGGTCTTAAGAGCCCTGGGACCCAAATTCCTTGTCAAGGGAGCGGTAAAGAGCAGGTTTACAGATCATAAGGGCAAGCGCAGGCTAGGAAGGAAACCCAGGTGGGACAAGGATTTTTGGAGAACGGTCAGAGGGCACGAAGCTGTGCCTGCAGCCGTTACCATAGTAACCGGGGTCCGGATGTGGCGATCTTAAGGTGCGACAGCTCTCTCAGGCCTTCTGGCCCGAGAGCCTATCGACTCTATGGCACACAGTGAGCAGCCAGTCGTGGGTTCTTTGCGAGGGGAGAAGAGAGGAATTTTTAAAAGCATTTAGAGGAACGCAATAAAAAGTAGCCTTGAGACTGCCTCTGTGCCTGGCAAAGAGCGAGGGAGGCGTTTTATGGTAGAATTTGACGCACAAAAGCTCCCCGGAGCTTTCCGGAAGTTAAATGGCGGGAGCATCAGCCTCTACATGCACTCACCGGAAGCGGAAATAGAATCCCCGCGTGCCCCTTCCTCACTGCCCTCCAAATCCCGCTGCAGCCATTGCCGCAATCACGATGCCCAAACGAAAGAAGCAGAATCAGCAGCAGCCGCCGCCACTGCAACAGCCCCCGCTGCCAGAGCGGGAGGAGACTGGAGAGGAGGAGGATGGGAGTCCCATCGGTGAGGAGCCCGGGAGGGGTGTGCACATGCCTGTCAGCTGGTCGAGGCGAGGGGTTAGGGTCTGAAAAGGTGCGGGGGAGGGGGCTCTAACGGAAGGAGGAAGGGCGCAAGCACTGGGGCGGGGATAGGATCCTGTCCGGTGTGGAGTCCTGAGCGAGTTCTCTTCCTTGACCCCTCAACTTCGATCCGGCCTCTACCCTTTCTGAAGAGGGCAGGGGAGAAGATAAAGAGCTCGTGTGCGCAGTCGCAGAACGGCAAGGGAGAGGGGGCCCTAGAAAGGTTGCAGATTGCGAAGACTAGGATAACAGTTTACCTCCAGACTTGCACGGAGAAGCTAGGTAGAAGTGCTGCCTTCTCTGAATTACTCTGGGGGCGGGGGAGGGGGGATCATTCTGATTGGCCAACAGTTAAAGGGAGGATTGGATTACATCTGGAATCACCCGGGATGTTTTGGGTAGCAACTAGGTTAAGGGAAAGAGAAAGCTGTAAGATAGCCTTCCCGCATTATACTCCTTGACTGAGTCTCCACTTTTTTTTTTTTTTCAAACTGGAAACTCTTTTTTGAGGAAAGGGCAGGTGGATTTACCCGAGAACATGTAACACTACTGAGAATGTATCTGGCTTTACAGATTGAATTAAGAAATGAGTAGTAGAAAAACATAAGAAAGGATCATTATAACTTTAGTCCATTCTGATAACTATATTTTCATGTCTGCTCTTAGGACCACCCAGCCTCCTAGGCCCTCCCCCCATGGCCAATGGAAAACCTGGTGACCCCAAGTCAGGTGAGGATGAGGGGGCTCTGATTCTTTGATTAGTCCTGGAGAAGGGGGCAAGGGAGGGACTAAAACCCAGGAGAACTTAAAACTAAAAGATCAGGGATTCTGTTCAAAAATGAATGGAGAGATGTATATTCACAGATTGGAAAACTCAGTGTTGTAAAAATGTCGCTTATTCCCAAATTGATCTGTAGATTCAGTGGATTCCCAGTTACAATCCCTATCAATCCCTATAATGGAAATAAGCATTCTATGTTATTACATGGAAATGCAAAAGCTGCAAATACAATCTTGAAGTTGGAGGACGTACCTGAATGTCACAATTTACTGTAAAGCTGTAGTAGTTATGGTGTGGTATTGGCACAACAACAGACCAAAAAGTCAATAGCCTGGTACAAAAAGTACAGTAACAGGCCTGCACATATATAGACACTTCATTTATGATGAAGTTGGAGCTGAAATAGTGGTCATTTCAATAAATGATGCTGGATTAATTGGGTATTCTTGAGGGGGATGAAATCTGACCTATTCATATGGTATGTAAACATCAACTCCAACTGAAGTGTAGATCTAAGTGTTAAAAGTAACGCAAAATATTTTCGTGGTCTTGGAGGAGATAACAGTTCTTAAACAGATAATAAACATTTTAAAGATTGATAAACTGAACTACATTAAACTTTTATTAATCAAATTATACCATTAAGAAATTAATAGGAAGTCATAGAGTAAAGGATACTTGCAACAAATAGAACCAATGAAGAGCTTGAATCTAGAATATACACAGGCCTCTTTTAGACAACCTGTTAGAAAAAATGGGCAATGTGCCAGAACAGCTCTCTCTCAAAAACTGAGATCTAAATGACCAAGAACATGTGAACAAGAACTCAATATCATTAGTTGTTAAATAATTGCAAGATGAAAACATAACACTTCAAGTTAAGACCCTTGTGCACTGTTGGTGAGATTGTAAAATGGTGCAATTCTATGGAAAACACTATGGAGTTTCCTCAGAAAAAGAAATAGAAATACCACATGATCCAGCATTCCCACTACTGGGTATATATCCAAAAGAATGGAAAGCAGGATCTTGAAGAGATATTTGCACACTCCTATTCATAGCAGCATTATTTACAACAGCCAAGAGCTGGAGGCAATCTAAATGCCCATTGACAGAAGAATAAACAAAATAAGGTATCTTCTTACAATGGAATATTATTCATCCCCAGAAAGGAAGGGAACCCTGTTGCATGCTACAGCATGGATGAATCTTCAGGCCATCTTGCTAAATAAAACAAGCCAGTCAAAAAAAGACAAATGTATAATTCCACTTATGAGGTATTTAAAGTAGTCAAATTCATAGAAGCAAAGTAGAATGGTGGTTAGTAGGAGCTGATTGGAGGGGGAAAAGGAGAGTTGTTCAGTACCTATAGAGTTTCAGTTTTGCAAGATGGAAAAGTTCTAAAGAGATCTGTTTCACAACAATGAGAATTTACTTAACACTACTGAAACATGCACTTAAAAATAGTTAAATGGCAAATCTTGGGCACCTGGCTGGCTCAGTCAGTAGAGCACGTGACTCTTGATTTCAGAGTTGTGAGATCGAGCCCCACATTGGGCAGAGTTTAAAAAAAAAGACAGCAAATTTTATGTTACATATTCTACCACAATTAAAAAGCAAAACAAAACAAAAACACTCCCCAGAATGGCAAAGTGAAAAAAATTGACAATACCAAGTATTGTCCAAGACTATGGAACAATTGCCAGTGGGAGTGTAAATTGGTACAGTCACTTTAAAAAAGAAAGTTTGACTTCATTAAACTTTAGCATACATATACCCTAGGACCCAACAATACCTCTACTACGTTTATACTCAACAGAAATGCATACATATGTGTAACAAAGACATGTATAAAAATGTTCATAGCAGCATTTTTCGTTATAGCCCCAAACTGGAATCCACCCACATGTCCACCATCAGTAGAATGGATAAATAAGTTGTTGTGTGTGCATGCAATGGGATACTACACTGCAATGAAAATGAACGAACTCCTGCTACAGGCAACCTGGATGAATCTCACAAACACGATGTTGAGCGAAAGGAGCCAGACAGAAAAGAATGCAGACTGTATGATTCCATTTATGCGAAGTTCAAAAACAGGCAAAAATTAACCTATGGTGCTAGAAGTCAGGATAGCGGTTACCTTTGGGGAGGAGGGTGGAATAGTGGGGGGGGAGGGGCACAAAGGGGGGAGGATTTTCGAGTGCTAAGAAGGCTCTATCCCTTTACCTGGGTGGTAAAATCACAGGTGTGTTTACTTTGATGGCAGTTGAGTTGTACACTTAAAATTGGTGTATTTTTCTGTATGTATATTGTACTTCAATAAAAAGTAAAACAACAAAAACACAGGGCTGCTTTATCAGAGTTAAGCTGGCCACTGATCACCTTTCCATGTCTTTCTTTCTCTCTTTCTCTTCAGCTCTTCACAGAGGTCCTCCAGGATCAAGAGGACCAATGATTCCACCACTGCTGAGTCTCCCACCTCCTCCCCGGGGTAGAGGCCCAATTCGGGGGGGCCTAGGCCCCAGATGTGGCCCATATGGTCGTGGTTGGTGGGGGGCCAGTACTGAACCTCCTTTTCCTGGACCAGGCCATGGGGGTCCTTCCAGGGGAGGCTTTCACAAAGAGCAGAGAAATCCTCGAAGGCTCAAAAGTTGGTCTCTTATCAAAAATACCTGCCCGCCCAAGGATGGCCCTCAAGTTATGGAAGGTAAGGTCTATTTTTCTTATGCCTATAACATTTAATCCCCATCACTCCCCAAATACCTGTGACTCTTCTCTTTTGGGTAGTCCTTTGTCCTTTTGAAGGAAGAGTAGCCCTGAATGTGTTTTTCTCCCAGGAAAATGACTACCATTCTAAAATGTCTGGAAGTGGTAGGGAGTAGAAAATCTGACTGCCCTCTTTCTCTGCTTTTTGTTACATTTTTTCCTTTCTTTTATTTTAAACTGCTCAATTTTGGGACGCCTGGGTGGCTCCGTTGGTTAAGCGGCTGCCTTCGGCTCAGGTCATGATCCCAGCGTCCTGGGATCGAGTCCCACATCGGGCTCCTTGCTCGGCAGGGAGCTTGCTTCTCCCTCTGCCTCTGCCTGCCATTCTGTCTGCCTGTGCTTGCTTGCTCTCTCTCCCTCTCTCTCTGACAAATAAATAAATTTTTTTAAAAATTAAAAAAAAAAATAAACTGCTCAATTTTGACTTGTTTACAGACAAATCCAACCGCCCCGTTTGCCGACACTTTGCCAAAAAGGGCCACTGTCGATATGAAGACCTCTGTGCCTTCTACCACCCAGGTGTCAATGGACCTCCTCTGTGAGACTGTGCCTTCCTATCCAGGCTGGAAGGAGCCCTCTGACCTAGCGGCCATGTATTTCCCTGTGGCCCTGTGATGGCTACTGTGAGGCTGTTCCACCCACCACCCTCAGTCAGTGACACCCACCCCTATCCACAGCCTTCCAGTTTGGGGTCCAGAGCTGTGTTTCATCACTGATGCCCAGTGTGTGGGCTTTCTTCTGATCCAGCCTCCAGAGACTCGCCTTCAGGACCCCATCTTTGCTCCCTTCAACTGCCTCCTGGATCCTCTTCCCCGTCGCCAACTGACTGCTGAACAGGAAACCTCTTTGGTGCTGTTTCTTGTGCATCTGTCCACCCAGCCCCCGGTACTGTCTTCCCTTCGATTCCTGAGAGCCCTGGAGCAGTTTCCTACCATTCCCTTCTTCTAGCTGCTTGTTTTAAGTCCTTTTTATGTGACAGCCCTTACCCCCAAAGTTGCCAGTTGCTCTGTGAAACTCACCAGGTTGACCTGGGGTCAAATATGGATGACTGGCGCAGAGTTACTCCCTGAAAGGCCACTCTCCCTGCTTTTGGATTTTGTAGTTTCTTCGTCAGTAGCATGATCCCCACCGCTCTGGTCTGTGATCACTGTGCTTTGTGAAACTGTGCATCCCCTCGTACGTAGCCTTTCTCAGTGTCTGTGGCATCTTTGTGACTTCCCAACACTAGAGTAAGTTTTTCTGCCAAAATGAGTGAGGCTCTTGGTGCCCTCTAGACTTTCCACACCTCCCAACATGGGAGAATTTGAAACTTTCCACAAGACTGCCTCTCTGGTCTCCCCATTCTCCTGGTGTCGGTTTTTCTGGGTTTGACATAAGCCCATGAGATGTCCTCTGAAGCCTCTGACGGGCTACCCTATTTCCTCTCCAGCCCACTTTAGTTAGAGTACGTCATTGTGAGGCCACCAGCCCTTTTGTCTGAATTCTGTGAATCTCCACCTGGCCTACCTTTGGGTGGAACCTGGACAGTACTGTCGCCCTCATCTAACCTTCTTCCCTACATCCCTGGTACTGGTTGTTTTCTGTGAAAACGGCAGTGAACAGGTTTGGTTTTGAACTGGCCCAGAGGAAATGGGTCAGGAGTTGTGTGGGCAAGAGGGAAGGATGAGAGCCGTTGGAGGACTGAGAATGAATTTTTTTTTTTTCTTTTTAACATTTTTTATATTAGTAATAAATGCAGTGGAAACAAGCGTTTTCTTCAATTCCTGTGTTCCAGTCATCTCTGGAGGTGCAGATAAGGGTGTTCTTTTTGGAGTCACTTTATTCTTCCATTTGTTTATACACAGTGGTGTTGGAGAAGGAAAAAGCTTGAGTTTTTTTCAGTCTGAAGGAACTAGTGAGGTCCCATAACCTATAAGCATCAGACACACCAAGCTGCATTACGTTCAAGGGTAAGGCCTTAGAGGAGAAAGGAGAGGCCAAGTATCCACAGAGTAATTTTTCAATGTTCTACCCATGTTTGTAGGTTTGATGATTATGGGGTTGTGATGACAAAACAGTCTTTAAACAAATATTTATAGAGTAACTATGGGCCTGACAGTATACTAGGCACTAGGAATAACTAAAACCAATGAATTTAAATCTACAGGGGAGACATGTTTATCAAAAAATCATGAATGTGTGTAAGGTCACACCTGTCAAAAGTGAGATAATGCAAAGAGTATGTAATAAAGGGAGACTGAGACAAGCTCTGAAGGACAAGCTGTGGAAGAGCAAAGTCTAAGCAAAGGTGTTTGCCAAGAGATGGGAAGAGTAGGAGATGAGGCAGAAGGAAGAAGAGCTAGACCACTCAGGACCTTGCAGAACACACAGCCTTGGGTCTTTTCATTAATCCTTTGAACGGTTTTTAGGCAGGTTGGTATGGAGTAGATTTATATTTCAACAAAATCATATGGATGTATGGATGTTTGGAGCCGACCAGGCTTGGAAATGCCTTCAAAAGTAACTTAAGTAGTCCAGGTGAGTTATGATACAGACTTGGGTAGTAGACCAGAGAAAAGTAGACATTTTATTTTTTTTAAAGATTTTATTTATTCATTTGACAGAGTAGGCAGAGGCAGGCAGAGAGAGAGGAGGAAGCAGGCTCCCCACTGAGCAGAGAGCCCCATGCGGGGCTGGATCCAAGGACCCTGAGATCATGACCTGAGCCCAGGGCAGAGGCTTTAACCCACTGAGCCACCCAGGCGCCCTGAAAAGTAGACATTTTAAAATAAGAGATCGAGGGCGCCTACCTGTGATCTCTGTCTGTCAAATAAATAAAGAAAATCTTAAAAAAAAAAAAAAAAAGATACAGGGATAATGCTAGGAATTCAGAATGAGTCTGAGCTGTCTTTTAAGACCTCTGAGAAGAGAAAATAGGTGGGTATACAGGTTTGTATTCATATTAAAACTAGTGACAAATGTTTTGCATATCCAAGTTTTAGAGTATAAGTGGTAGTTAAACCATAAACATGGAAACATTCACTAAATATTAAATACCTACTATAACCTGGTTTATCAGCTTTTAAGCACAGTTTTAACAGAAACCAAAGTTAGTCCTAAAGCAAAATAGAAGTTAATTTCTCAAAATTCAAGAGGTAGACAGCCCAAGGCAGGCCACCACCTCAGGTACTCAGAACCCCTTCCCCAGGTTTCAGCTCCACAACTACTAGGGTCAGATACTCCTATTTGTGGTTTGGAAAACAAAGCTAGCTTATCCATGCTCCAATTCTCAAGATGGACCAGGAAGGGCAGAGGACACCGGCTTTCTTGGAGGAAATTTCCTTAAAGCTAACACAGCTCTTCAACTTTATGCTACTGACCACAATAACTAGTCTTCCTAGCTGCCACCGAAGCTTTGAAAAATTATTTTTATTCAAGCAGCTATGTGCTAAGCAAAATACTGGATTTTTCAGAATGAATATCCTCTATTAGGCCCTCTGTTAAAATTTCGGGATGCAGTAGAGAATAAGACAGTGTTAATGCCCTCCAGCCAAAGACCACCAGGAACACACCCATCAAAAAACTGGATTTATTAATTCTGCAGAGGTTATCTCACTAATGGAGGTTTAGGAATGACAGGACTAGCATCTGTGCTAGGTGATTTGGGGGGAAGGTTCAGGGATGTGAAATTGTTCTGGGTTGGATACTATCAGGAAGTGAGGGCAATTATGATTGCACATTTTTTAAAGATTTTATTTATTCATTTGGGAGAACAAGCGGGGGGTGGGCAGCAGAAGGAGAGGAAGAAGCAGAATTCCCTCTAAGCAGGAAGCCCAACGCAGGACTCCATCCCAAAAAGCTGAGATCATGACCTGAGCCGAAGGCAGATGCTTAAGTGATTGAGCCACCCAGGAACCCCATACAATAATAAATTAATTAATTAATAGATCTCATCTAGAAGGAGGGAGGAATGAAACATGGCTAAAAGTGTAGCTGGTCAAAGAAAGCCATCATTTTAGCCTAGAGGGGGCTGTTTAATATTTATGGTGTTTGCACAATGACCTTGTCTTTGTGCTTAGAGAAGATTATGAACTTTGTCTTAAATTCATGACAGTCACAGTAACCTTTTCTGACATTGGTGTTCTGTGAGGTTATGTTTAACCTGAGCACGATGGCCTATCTCTTAGGATCAGGCCAATTCCCAGTTGTCAGGAGCTCTTTTTCTTGAGCGTGGACACATGAATAATTATAGATTGTGATTAAGGATATAAACGAAATAAATAATAAATAAGGTACTGTGTAGGGGCGCCTGGGTGGCTCAGTGGGTTAAAGCCTCTGCCTTCGGCTCAGGTCCTGAGATGGAGCCCCACATCAGGATCTCTGCTCAGCAGGGAGCCTGCTTCCCTTACTCTCTCCCTGTCTGCCTCTCTGCCTACCTGTGATCTCTGTCTGTCAAATGAATAAATAAAATCTTAAATAAAAAAATAAATAAGGTACTGTGTAGAAAATAATGGTTGGGGGCTACTCAAGATGTGGTGGTTGGGATAGAACTCAGAGGAATCTGTTGCTGAAGTCACCTGAGAGGAGAATGTCAAGTGAGAAAAAGAAAGTGAGCAGGACAGCCTTGAGGAGGGCTGACATTTGGTGGCTAAGAAAGAATGAGGATGAAACCAACAAGGAGATGGAGGAGGGTTGGCTAGAGGGGGTTGTGGAGATATCTCGGAGTGTAGTGTCTTCTCTTTGTTTAATAAATGTATTTTTTAAATAAATGAAGTAGACATTGCTTGCTGCTGAGGGGGAAATGGAAAAAGAATTACCTTTCAGTTTGGGCCCAGGTAACTGAGAGGTGGTGTGATTTCTTGATGGGAAACGTGGAAGAGACACGGGGTTAAGGAGTAAAAACAAGAGCTCAGCTTTGCACATAATAATTTGAGATATTTATTAGAGATCTCAGAGAGGAAGTCCAAAAAGCAGTTGGATTTGTGAGCCTGGTGCTTACAGCAGAAGTTGGGGTCAAGAAGAGATACTTGGGGGATGTTCATCAGTTATGGATGGCATTTAAAGTCATGAGACATAGTTGGTAAGTCTAGATAAGAATGTCAAAGAATGGGGACGCCTGGGTGGCTCAGTTGGTTAAGCGGCTGCCTTCAGCTCAGGTCATGATCCCAGCGTCCTGGGATCGAGTCCCACATCGGGCTCCTTGCTCAGCAGGGAGCCTGCTTCTCCCTCTGCCTCTGCCTGCCACTCTGTCTGCCTGTGCTCGCTCGCTCTCTCTCCCTCTCTAACAAAAAAAAAAAAAAAAAAAAAAAAAAAAAAAAAAAAAAAAAAAAAAAAAAAAAGAATGTCAAAGAATGTGCCTTAATACATTTAGACTTAAAGGAGAGAAAGAGAGCAGCCACTGAAATGGAAGGGAAACCTGCAGAGAGCACAGTCCCTGAAAAAAGCAAAGGAAGTGGGAGCTATCATGTGTCAAATGCTGCTGGGAGAATAAGATAAGGACATTGAATTGGCCCCCAGTCTGTTGGCCTTGGCAAGAATAGACTCAGATAATGGTATGGAGGCGAGCATGATTAAAATGGTTTAAGGGAAGAACAGGAGCTGAAAGAGTTATGGGAGCATCTTACTCCCACGTCTATTGGGTGGTACAGTTAGAAGCAAGCCCAAATCTTGATTGTGGTGGTTTAATGGTTGTATATATGCTAAAACTTTGATCCAAGTGTACATTTTGCAGTTTATCCCTTGTCAATTTATTGTATGTGCAGTTTATGTGTATCAATTTGTACCTCAGAAAACCGTTTACAACTCTACACTTGAGGTCTTTGCACCACGCCTCTAAGTAGATGGACTGAGTCTTTCTGGTCCTAACCACTTAAGGAACAAAAACAAAGAAAAAAACGGACTAGTCCAAAATTACTACGTTCAGTACTTAATCACGCAGCGTTGTGGAGTCACTAGCTCAGGATTCCCGGACAGCCGTCAGTGATTTGTTGACGTTGTGTCCCGCCCCGTCGCCGCAGGCACGCCCCCCGAGATGACGACGCGAAGCGCACGTGCACCGCGGAAGGACAGGCTGGGTGCAGAGAGACCGCCCCCTTCGGGGCCCCACGCTACCGGAAGCGGAAATAGCGCCCGGCGTCTCCAGAGTAGCTGTAACTGCCACCGCGATGCCGAAGGGACCCAAGCAGCAGCCGCCGGAACCCGAGTGGATCGGGGACGGACAGAGTACGAGCCCCACAGGTGAGGCTGATAGGCAGGGAACCAACGAGAGAGGAAAGGGGAGAAGAGAGTGCGCGTGTTTTAGGAAGGGGTCATGGGGTGTGAGCCTGACGGGGCCATGAGGGAGGCCACTGCGCATGCGTTTAATGGGTCTAGAAAGCTTTTACCCAGGCCGGAGCGAATTGGGTGGGAGCGAAAGAAAAAGTGCTGGGCTGTCGCGCACGAGTTTCAGTGGGACTGGGCAAGAGACAAGGAAAAGCATATGGTGCCGCGGGAGATATGGGGAGAAATAAGAAAGTCCACCTTCCCCACCATACTGTATTCTACATTCCACAGGAATCTGTAAGCAGTGCCTCGATACCCCTCCCGCAGCGCGATCGTGCGTGCACGCACCACACAGACCGCGCCACGCACCCATACCCGCTCCGGAGCGAGAGGATGACTCCCTCTTGAGCTCTTGCGTAATACACATCAGGCTCATCTGGAGCAAAAGCGTAGTGTAGCTAGCTACTGGGTGTTGGAATGAGAGTTAAGGTTTACTTAAAAACCCAGAACGTTTGTTGAGCAGCTGCTTTTTATCACCGTATACACTGTGCTGAGGGGAGGGAGAAAAAAATATGAAGACATCCTCCCAAATTTGAAGGCACTTCAAGGGGAGAGAAAATGGATAAAAATAATTACATTTGCTACACAGTGACAGATAGGGTAGGAATGTCAGCAAAGCCTCTCAGGAATATGTGGTAGCTGAGTTGATTCTGGAAGGATGAGTATGAGTTAGCCAGAGGAGGGGAATTTCAAGCAAAGGAAGAAGTTTGTGCAAAGGTAAAGACAGGTGAGGATGTCTGGTTCCCAGTATTGGGTAACTAATGTGATGGGGTTGGAAAGATGTTTAGGAGACAAATAATGGAAGATTTCATACACTATTCCAAAGACTTCAGTCCTGAGGACATTAGGGATGACTCATTGAAGTGCTTAAGGAGTAATCTGATCAGCTCATCCTGACAACACTGAGCAATGGAGAATGGGTTGAATAGGTCAAGACGGGAGGCAGGATGACCATGTAAGAGGCTCTGGCGATGATCTAGGTGAGAAGCAATACGAAAGTGAGCCAAGGCCGTGAAGACTAAAGAGTTACGGAGGAGATGGCATTGAGCAGGTCTGAGAACTGACTGAAGGAAGAAGGATTAAGAATGACACTCAGGTAACTCAGTGGCTAGACTATTGCTTGAAATCAGGAATGGGCTGTAGGATTGGAAGTGGGAAGAGGTAAGGTCAACTTTTGAATGCCAAGTTGGGGATTTCTGGGAATCTTTTTTTTCCCCTCCCTGGGAATCTTTTAAGAGCAGATGGCAGGAAGAGAGATCTTAGGCTAGAAGTAAAGACACAGGCGTGTTGTTGAAAGGCTGGATGCAGAAAAGTCTGCTAGGGAGAGTGCAGATTGAAGCCAAAAGAGGACAGAAGATAGGAGCCCAAGAGAACCTCAGCAGTTAAGGGAAGGAGGCAGAAGAGATGAGACTGAAAAAGGTGAGCCATCAGAGAAACTGGAGGCAAACCAGAAGCAACAAGCCCTGAAATTAATGACAGGAGGGAAGTAAAAGGTTAAGAGATGGTAGCATGGAATGTTGCAGAGAAGTCATTGCAAAATCAGGACTAAAAATACTCTTTTTGGGTTGAGCACCTAAGGGGACAGTGGCAACTTTGGCAAAGGGTAGTAATCCTTAGGAGATGATATCCAAACCGGATTTGAAGTATGTTAAAAAAGGAGTGGGAAATGAGGAAGCAGAGCTAGTGTGGACTACACTTTGGAGACTCAATAAGGACAAGGGTAGCAAATGGTAATTGGGGGTGGAGATGTTGAGGTTAAGGGAAGTGTTGTATTAGGCTTTGGAGTTAGGAGCAGCTGAAGTGGTGTACTGAAGCTGTTAAGAGGAGGAGAGATGGAAGATACAGCATCACTTTAGCTGTACTTAGCTCTGTCCTGTTCCTTGCAATCATGCTTTTTCAGAAGGTTCAAAGTGAAGTTCTAAATTCAAAGGGTTTTTTTTTTTAAAGATTTTATGTATTTATTTGACAGACAGAAATCGCAAGTAGGCAGAGAGGCAAGCAGGGGGTGGAGGGAAGCAGGCTCCCCGCTGAGCAGAGAGCCCAATGTGGGGCTCAATCCCAGGACCCTGAGATCATGACCTGAGCCAAAAGCAGAGGCTTAACCCACTGAGCAAGACGCCCCTAAAATTCAAAAGAGATTTAAAGGAAGGAGAGATGATGTGGTTGTATTAGTCCTTGGGGAGAAATTAGTATTTGGGACAAGACTCCTCAGTGTTATCAAGGTGAGCTGATCCTGCCATTCCTTCTTCTGTACTGCAGTGGGTCCTCAGTCTTAATGTTTTTAGGATTGGGGCACCTGGGTGGAGCAGCCGGTTAAGTGTCAGACTCTTGGTTTTGGCTCAAGTCATGATCTTAGGGTCCTAGGACTTTGGCTCAAGTCAGGGCGCCTGGGTGGTTCAGTTGGGTAAGCATCTGCCTTTAGCTCAGGTCATGATCTTAGGGTCCTGAGATTGAGCCCCGTATAGGGCTCCCTGGTCAGCAGGGAGCCTGCTTCTCCCTCTCCCTCTGCCGGCTGTTCCCCCTACTTGTGCTGTCTCTCTCTCAAATAAGTAAATAAAATCTTAAAAAAAAAAAAAAAAAGACTTTTCCTCTTTTTCCCTCTCTCTGTGCCCCTCGTCCTGCGCTCTCTTTTTCTCAGATGAGTAAATAAAATCTTTAAAAGTAACAACAGAAAAATGTCTTAAGAGATTAAATTCTTTGGAATAGCATATAAAGCCTTTCATTATTTCTTCTGCATATCTTTTCAACTCAATCACATTACTCACCTGATGTGGGGATCAAATTTTGAAATATGTTCTGGATGGAAGACACAGATTAAGCAAAGTCAGACTACATATGCCTGGGGCTTAATCAGGGAGCAAAGAGAAGTTAATGTCCAGAACTTAGGTGTGGAAGGGAAACGGATATAACAGAAAAGATAGGATTAGGGCCCTTTTAGTTTGCCAAGCCTTAAATTACTGAGATTATCCTTGGATAATTCCAGTTTTAGGCATGTAGGTGTTCAGTAAAACTTCCCTGAATAATTGATTACTATGGACTATGTGGAATTTTAGCCTAAAAATATTTAATGTGGGGAACCCCTGGTTGTCTCAGTTGGTAGAGAATGTGACTGTTGACCTCAGGATCATGAGGTCAAGCCCCACACTGGGCATGGAATCTACCTTTAAAAAAGTGGGGGGGGGGCGCTCCTGGGTGGCTCAGTCATTAAGCGTCTGCCTTCAGCTCAGGACATGATTCCAGGTCCTGGGATTGAGCCAACATTGGGCTCCCTGCTTAGCAGGAAGCCTGCTTCTCCCTCTCTCACTCCCCCTGCTTGTGTTCCCTCTCTCACTATGCTTCTCTCTGTCAAATAAATAAAATCTTAAAAAAAAAAAAAAAAAAGAAAGAAAGAAAGAAAGGAAAAATACTTAATGTGGTAGGTAGCAGAAAACCATTTATTTATTTATTTATTTATTTATTTATTTGGAGTGCTTCTGGATAGAATTGGATAGCGGTAGATGGATGGGTTGATTTGGAGGGGAACATGATGGTGGGTAGGCCTGGACAGGAAGAGAAATTTTAAGGCTGCTGGATGCATCCCAAGCTGATAGGGCAGGGAGAGGAAGTTAGTTAGCCTTCAGGGAAACAGGGTTGGATAGAAAGCAGGAGCTGAAATTTGTTCAGTCAGTCAGGTTTTATATAGGACATCCCGCTTTGTTCCGGGGGAACTCAAACCAAACAGTCTGTCACGTGCTCTCTGGGATGAAAGACTGATGTACAAACAGTTAAATATACCGCAGTGTGATTTGAGCTAGAATGTTATGTGAGCAGAGCAGGTGGGGCATAGACCCAGATACTCGTTTACTTACCAGAGAGCTCTGTTTACAGAGTCTGTGCTGTGCTTTTTTTTTTTTTCTTTTTTTAAAGATTTTTATTTATTTGACAGACAGAGATCACAAGCAGGCAGAGAGGAAGGGAAGCAGGCTCCCTGCTGAGCGGAAAGCCCCATGTGGGGCTCGATCCCAGGACCCTGGGATCATGACCTGAGCCGAAGGCGGAGGCTTTAACCCACTGAGCCACCCAGGCGCCCCCAGTCTGTGCTTTTCACAAATGACATATGGGAAACTGAATTTATCATATTTTTGTCCTACTTTCCCCCTCATGGGTGACAAGGGTAGGGAGAAGGGACTTTCTCTTCCAGTATATCCTGAGGTAATAAATGGTACCACTAGTGCAACTAATTTTCCAAGTAACAATACAGGAGTCATTAGGGCACTTGAGGCTGGCTCAGTTGGCATAGGACTCTTGATCTTGGGGTTGTGGTCTTAAGCTCCACGTTGGGTATAGAGATTAAAGAAAATCTTTAAAAAACAAAAAATACAGTCATCTCTGAATATTGTAACTACTTCCACAGCTGGGAGCTCTGCCTTTACTATATAAATTCTCCTTCTCCCTTCCACTGCCACTATGGCACCATTGTCTTTTGTGGGACAGTGCAAATGCCTAGGGAATGATAGAAAATAGTAAAATAGGGTGGAGCCAATGAGAGCTTTGCAGGGAAGGTCATGCTGCTTTGGAATTTGTAGATAAGCATTCACAATGTCTGCTTAACCTTCTAGACAAAGTGGTGAAGAAGGGGAAGAAGGACAAAAAGACCAAAAAGACGGTGAGGAAATGAGGGTTGTGGGTGAGAAATGACCATGGGTGTTTCCAATCAAAATATGGCCACGTGGGCCACCTGGGTGGCTGAGTCAGTGTCTGCTTTCCGCTTGGGTTACGATCTCAGGGTCCTGGGGTCAAGCTCCACATCCGGATCCCTGAGCAGCGGCGAATCTGCTTTTCCCTCTCCCTCTGTGATCTCTCTCCCTTCCATTCTCTCAAATAAGTAAAATCTTTTAAAAAAGAAAAATGTGGCCATGTGTAGGAGGTAGGGGGTTCAAGGGAGGAGGAAAGATGTTGTCAAGAGAGGAAGGAAGGTAAGGATGGACTGGAGGGTCATTGGGCCTGTGTGTGGCGGAGAAGGGCTTGGTTGGTCTCTGAGACACATTAACCTATATTTTAACTACCTTTACAGTTCTTTGAGGAACTGGCTGTAGAAGATAAACAGGCTGGGGAAGAAGAGAAAGTGCTCAAGGAGAAGGAGCAGCAGCAACAGCAGCAGCAGGTTCAAGTATCAGGGGGTCCATCCACCAACTCCTGTCCAGCCCATATTGGTTCACTCAGCTCATGGGAGATGCAGCAGGGGCCAGGGCTTCATTGTCTTACTCCCGTTTTCCTTTCAGCAGCCAAAAAAGAAACGAGACACCCGAAAAGGCCGGCGGAAGAAGGATGTGGATGATGATGGAGAAGAGAAAGAGCTCATGGAGCGTCTTAAGAAGCTCTCAGTGCCAGCCAGTGATGAGGAGGATGAGGGTAAATGACCTGAGGGGAAATGGGTGCCCCAGAATCCCTTAGTTACAAATACTAAATGATAATAGTAAAGTGCCTCATTCCTTGATCTTTGAGTTGGATTAGACTGGGGAACCAGACATTATAATTGTTTCCTACCTCATCCTCTCCCCTTGTCATTTCAGTCCCTGCCCCCATACCTCGAGGAGGGAAGAAAACTAAGGTAAGCCATCTGTGTGGTAAGCCATCCGTGTCCCAGGGGGGAACCTTGACCATCCCACTGACTTCTCCCGCCCTTTCGTTCTCTAGGCTGGTAATGTTTTTGCAGCCCTGATTCAAGATCAGAGTGAGGATGAGGAGGAAGAAGAAAAACATCCTCCTAAGCCTGCCAAGCTGGAGAAGAATCGGATCAATAAGGTGAAAGTGGCAGCTCTGCTGGTCACTCCCACCCCATGGAGCACCCTCTGGCCATGGTGTGGTAATTCCCTTGCTATTTTCCCTGCTTTTATTTATTTAAATTTTCTTTTTTTTTTTAAGACTTTATTTTTTTAATTTTAATTTTTTAATAGTCTTTTTTTTTTTTTTTAAGATTTTATTTATTTATTTGATCTTTACATCCAATTTGGGGCTCAGACTTAAGACCACAAGATCAAGAGTTGCATGCTCTACTGACTGAGCCAGCCAGGTGCCCTTGAAGCCTTTCTTAGTTTTTTATGCTTTGTCTTCCCTTTTCCTTAGAATGCCTTTTCCAAACTCACATCCATTATCTCCTCTTAAGATTTGCTCTCTTAGGGGCACCTGGGTGGCTCAGTGGGTTAAGCCTCTACCTTCAGCTCAGATCAAGATCTCAGGGTTCTGGGATTGAGCTGCACATCGGGCTCTCAGCTCATCTGGGAGCCTGCTTCCCCCTCTCTCTGCCTGCCTCTGTGCCTACTTGTGATCTCTTTCTGTCAAATAAATAAATATAATCTTAAAAAAAAAAAAAAGATTTGCCGTCTCAGAGCCCTCCAGTATTAGTGCCACCCCATCCACATTGCTCACTTTCCTGATTCCCAGTCCCTTAGCTTTACTAACATCATCTAGTTAGCCTTCCACTTTCGTCTCATGAGGGAAGCTAGTATTTTCCTTGATCTCATTTTCTCTTCAGCAGCACTTGGTATAGTTAATTTCCAGTTCTAGACTCCTTAGAAATGCTTAGTAAACAACAAGGTAGTAAATTAATTTTTTGTGTGTGTGTTCTCCAGGCTGTATCTGAGGAACAACAGCCTGGGTTGAAGGGCAGAAAGGGAAAGGAAGAGAAGTCAAAGGGGAAGGCCAAGGTGAGGGAGTATTGGCAGGAGGAGGGTCCCCTGCTGGGTCTCAGGCATTAGAACATTTCATCAGACCTATTGTCTTCACTGTTAGTCTCACAATAAGTCTGCTGCTCTGGACAATGAAGAAGAGGAGGATGAAGAAGAAGAAATAACAAAAGAAAAGGAACCACCCAGACAAGGGAAGGAGAAGGCCAAGAAGGCAGAGCCGGTATGTATTTTGGTGTTGGGAAAAGATGGGCTGAGGTACTAGCACTCTGTGGCCCTTGGTTTGGGGAGGGGAGCAGAATCTCGGGGTGGTGTTAACTACTACAGGAGTTGACAAGCTTCTGTAAAGGGCCACAAAGTAAATATTTCTGGCTTTACGGACCACATACAATCTCTGGTGCATATTCTTTTTTTTTTTTTTTAATGATTTTATTTATTTATTTGACAGACAGATATCACAAGTAGGCAGAGAGGCAGGCAGAGAGAGAGGAGGAAGCAGGCAGAGCAGAGCAGCCCGATGTTGGGCTCAATCCCAGGACCCTGGGATCATGACCTGAGCCGAAGGCAGAGGCTTTAACCCACTGAACCACCCAGATGCCCCGCATATTCTTTTTAAATTTTATTTATTTTTTAAGATTTTATTTATTTATTTGACAGGCAGAGATTACAAGTAGGCACAGAGGCAGGCAGAGAGAGAGAGGAGGAAGCAGGCTTCCTGCCGAGCAGAGAGCCTGACGTGGGGCTTGATCCCAGGACCCTGGGATCAAGCCCCACGTCAAGCTCTCTGCTCGGCAGGAAGCCTGCTTCTCCCTCTTTCGCTTTCGTGTTTCCTTTCTCGCTTTGTCTGTCTCTGTCAAATAAATAAAATCTTTAAAAAAAAAAAAAAGATTTCTCAGTGCTGTATGTTAGGGGTTTTGGACTTTTTTTTTTTTGCTTGTTAGCATCTAAGACAGAGCAGCTCATTTGATAGGTGGAGAAAAGAGCCTGTTTCGTTTATTCCTCCCCCACCCCGCAGTGCTATGTGTAGTTATATCTGTGGGTATGTAGAATTGTTATATTTGGGTGCCTGGGTGGCTCAGTCGTTAAGCGTCTGCCTTTGGCTCAGGTCATGATCCCGGGATCCTGGAATCGAGTCCCACATCGGGCTGCCTGTTCAGCAAGAAGCGTGCTTCTTCCTCTTCCTCTGCTACTCCCCTGCTTGTGTTCCCTTTCTTGCTGTATCTCTGTCAAATAAATAAAATCTTAAAAAAAAGGAAAAAGAATTGTTATATTTTATACATTCACGTTCATACCACTTGTCTTATATAATTCCTGGCAGCAGAAGTGGCTGAAGGACTCCAGGTAGCCCAGTGGTGTGTATGAGTGATAGGACCCACCAAGATATTTCAGGACTGTGGGTGGAGAAGGAATGAATTGACTGTGGGACTGGGTGAATGACAGGAAATCTGAGTTCAGGAAGGAATCTCTTGTTTATTCATCACCCCCTGGTTCTCACAGGGTTCAGAGGAAGAAGGAGAGGAAGAAGAGGAAGGGGAATCTAAGGCTGATGATCCTTATGTGCATCTTAGCAAAAAGGAGAAGAAAAAGCTAAAGAAACAGGTAAGACCTTGGTTGAAGTTAGGAGCATTTGATTTTTTTAATATTTCAATGAGTGAGGTGGTGCACCTGGCTGGCTCAGTTTTTAGAGAATGTGACTCTTGATCTTGGGGTTGTAACTTCAACCCCCACACTGGGCACAGAGATTGTTTAAAACCTTTAAAAAACTATTTTCAAATAGGGGACATCTGAATTAGGAGGGCAGGAAAAGAGAGCTTTGGGGGTTATTGCAAGAAAAATGGAGTCGGGAAAGAAGTGTATACTGTTAGCTTTTTTTTTTTTTTTTTTTTGGTGCCTGATGACATGGCTGTGTTGTGACAGGTAACTGGCATACAGTGGCCTTATATCTGGTTTTTCCTTCCTTCTCAGATGGAGTATGAGCGCCAGGTGGCTTCATTAAAAGCAGCCAATGCTGCTGAAAATGATTTCTCCGTGTCCCAAGCAGAGGTGTCCTCCCGCCAAGCCATGTTAGAAAATGCATCGGACATTAAGGTATGGTCTGAGGGGACCCTCAGACCATTTTGCTCAGGAAAGTGCCACTTGCCCTGAGCGGTCGTGGCAGCCAAGGAAGTAAGGTATGAGTGGCTTAGTCCACTGGAAGAAAACTTGGAGGCATGTTCCATACCTTGAGTTCTGCCAGCTTCAGCAAGAAAATAGGAAAACCAACAGAAGCAGAGGAGTCCACTCTTGGGAGCGGAGTAAGGTGGGATGGGGTAGACTGGCTTAGAATTTGGGAGACTGCTGTTCAGAGTAGTGGACAGGAAGGAGACCAGTGTGAGAAGAGGGTCATGCTGGAGTTGTCTGTCAGAGACTTCCTAGCAGGGAGAAGGTTGCTGCTGTGTGAGAGGGGGGCTCTCATATACCTATTACTTCCTCTGCCACTGTTTTCCTGATAACTGCAGCTGGAGAAGTTCAGCATCTCGGCCCATGGCAAGGAGTTATTTGTCAACGCAGACCTGTACATTGTAGCTGGCCGCCGCTACGGGCTAGTGGGACCGAATGGGTGAGGAGATGGGCTGAAATTGTAAAGGGGAAGGGGCTGGAAGGAAAAAAATATTTTTCAGGGGTGGCCTGGTCCCAATAGTTCTCATTCCCCAGCAAGGGCAAGACCACTCTCCTTAAGCACATCGCCAACCGGGCCTTGAGCATCCCTCCCAACATCGACGTGCTGCTGTGTGAGCAGGGTGAGGCCAGTGGTGGGATGGGCTTGTGGGGAGGTGAAACGGGTCTAAGGGGTGGGCAGTTGGGGTAGAAGAGTCAACCACGAATAGAAGAAATTATAGTTATGGAGTGGGAAATGTTGTGGGGGGAGAGTGAGGACAGGGAGACAGATGCTAAGGAGAGGAGAGACTAGAGAATGTTTTATTTGAACAAGTACAAAGTGTTGAGCAAGCTCAGGCCAGCCAGAAATAGAGCCAAAGGGAAAAAGGAATGGGAGTCTTGGCTCTCCTGGCGACCTGTCTGTTCTCGCCCCCACCCAGAGGTGGTAGCAGATGAGACGCCAGCCGTGCAGGCTGTTCTTCGAGCTGACACCAAGCGATTAAAGCTGCTGGAAGAGGAGCGACGGCTCCAGGGACAGCTTGAGCAGGGAGACGACACAGCTGCTGAGAGGCTAGAGAAGGTAGAAGAGATGGCTCAAGGGACACGGGCTAAGCCTTGGAGGTTTCTGGAACCTTCGGACATGTGTCCTCTTCTCCCTCCTCCAGGTGTATGAGGAATTACGGGCGACTGGGGCAGCAGCTGCAGAGGCCAAAGCCCGGCGGATCCTGGCTGGTCTGGGCTTTGACCCTGAAATGCAGAATCGGCCCACACAGAAATTCTCAGGGGGCTGGCGCATGCGTGTCTCCCTGGCTAGGTGGGCCACCCACATCACTACCCTCCCTCTTCTAGCCTCCATCCATCTTGTTCTATGGCCAGTAGGGAGTTTTAAGACTTCCTGCTTCCTCCCATATCGTCTGCATTGTCAGACTGAAGATCTTTCCTCCCTACCTGGTGGTACATTTTCACTGACATCTCCTGCACAGGAGCTTCTCTGACGAGAGATTGGAAAGTAGTATTCACCTATCAGAAGCTTCTGTGGGGTTTTCTGAGCAAAGATCTACCCCTGATCCTACATTCTGCCACCCTACCCTCTAGGGCGCTGTTCATGGAGCCCACACTGCTGATGTTGGATGAGCCCACTAACCACCTGGACCTCAATGCTGTCATCTGGCTCAATAAGTGCGTCACCCACCATTACAGTCTTTGTATCATTGGTTCCCATTATGTCCTTATCTCTAGCTGTTTACACCCTGTCTTTACAGCCTTTTTTCATTGTCTGTCTGCTTCCCGACTTAACCCTAACTTGACCATTGTGACATGTCCACACTCTTTTCTAAACTCAGCTACCTCCAGGGCTGGCGGAAGACATTGCTCATCGTCTCCCATGACCAGGGCTTCCTGGATGATGTCTGCACTGATATTATCCATCTCGATGCCCAGCGGCTCCATTACTATCGGGGCAATTACAGTAAGTAGGATCATTTGTAGGTGGAGGAAAGAGATGAGGCCTCAAGAAAAGGCCTCAGAGCAAGGACCCAGTAGTGTTAAGCTAAATCTTCAGAGTCCAGACAGTGATGCCCACCAGCTGGGCCTGCTTGTCCCTCTGCTGGGGAGAAAGACAACCGTTGATGCCTGTCCTCCTGTTCTGCTGCAGTGACCTTCAAGAAGATGTATCAGCAGAAGCAGAAAGAACTACTGAAGCAGTATGAAAAGCAGGAGAAAAAGCTGAAGGAGCTAAAGGCAGGTGGCAAGTCCACCAAGCAGGCGGTGAGCACCTGGGGATCTCCCTGGCCTGGGGGGCGCTTCTCTCAGTACAGAGAAAGAGGGGGCTCTAGGACACCGCCCTTCATTTCAGGGACTGCTATGAAGGGTGTGGATTTCCCCTTTTCCCTTTCCTCTCCAGGAGAAGCAAACAAAGGAAGCTCTGACTCGAAAGCAGCAGAAATGCCGGAGGAAAAACCAGGATGAGGAATCGCAAGAGGCTCCGGAGCTCCTGAAGCGCCCCAAGGAGTACACCGTGCGCTTCACTTTCCCTAACCCCCCGCCTCTCAGCCCTCCTGTGCTGGGTCTGCACGGTGAGCGGTGGCAGACCCCGGCGGCACGGGGCGGAAGCATGTGCACCCCACGTCCCCCACCTGGCATGGGATCCATTGGCCAGGACAGGACCTTCAGGGTGACTCTGAAAAGGAAGTGAATCACTTCTTTTCCTGGTTCTCAGGTGTGACGTTTGGTTATGAGGGGCAGAAACCACTCTTCAAGAATCTGGATTTTGGCATTGACATGGACTCAAGGAGTGAGTTGGTGTCAAGTGCTTGGGGATGGGGAGCTGGACTGTGGGGGACAGTTCCTGGGGACCTCTTTAACTACCTGTCTTTGTCCTTACAGTCTGCATTGTGGGCCCTAACGGCGTGGGGAAGAGCACCCTGCTCCTGCTGCTGACGGGCAAGCTGACACCAGTAAGTCCTGGAGCCAGGGCAGGGGAACATGACAAGGGTGGCAAGACAGCTCTTCACCAGATGCTAGAATCAAGGAGTCCCTTTCTGTGCTGGCGATTTTATTTTATTTTTTTTATTTATTTATTTTTAAAGATTTTATTTATTTATTTGACAGAGATCACAAGTAGGCAGAGAGAGAGGAAGGGAAGCAGGCTCCCTGCTGAGCAGAGCCCGATGTGGGACTCGATCCCAGGACCCTGGGATCATGACCCAAGCCGAAGGCAGAGGCTTTAACCCACTAAGCCACCCAGGCGCCCCATGTGCTGGCGATTTTAATATGGAACTCATCGTAGATGATTCATTGTCCTAAGAGGTGCTCAAGAAAGTAGAAGTAGAGAACACTGTAGATCAGTTTGGTGAGGAGAGCCAGGAGAAGAGGGGTTAGACTGGGGGTACCCTTCTCCTCTTTGTGTTTTGGTTATACAAGAAATGTAAGTTCATTGTATAAATTGCATAAGTCAGAGAAAAATCTAGAGATTCCTGGTATTAATTTTGATGGATTGCTTTTTCTTTTTTCTCTGCAAATGTGCATATGATTTTTTTTTTTTTTTTTTTTTACAAAAATGGGCTCTCGGTTTAAGTTTTTTTACAGCTAGTTCTTTCAGATAATGTACATGAAGCATTTTTTCCATGCTATCTATTTTTCCAGTTATCTGTGTCTTTTATGGGTTTACTATGATTTATTTGATGTCCGTCACTTTGATCATTTCTGGTTTTTCATTGGAGGTCAGTTGTATAGTAAACATTCTTACTGTACGTGTTCCTGAATGCAGCGTTTTTTTAGGTTGTGTTCCTAAGAATTGCTTTCAGGACTTTTACAACACACTGCTGTACAGTGCTATAGATTGGTTGTAGCCCTCTTTACTCCCTCCAGGAAAGTGTTGAGAAGGGCCCTTTTCTTCACACCACCACAAGGTGTTTTTATTTTTTATTTTATTTTTTTAAAGATTTTATTTATTTATTTGACAGAGAGAGATCACAAGTAGGTAGAGAGGCAGGCAGAGAGGGGAGTGGGGGAAGCAGGGTCCCTGCCGAGCAGGAGCCCAATGTGGGACTCGATCCCAGGACCCTGAGATCATGACCCGAGCCGAAGGCAGGGGCCCAACCCACTGAGCCACCCAGGCGTCCAGTGTTTTTAGATCCTCTCACAGACTGTCTCTTAACCCCCATCTGAGGCTAAAAAAGGTGCCATTGGTGGGTATTGCTGGGTGGGAAGGGGGTATTCTTTGGTTGTGGTCAGTCCTATCCTGGTTCTGAATCTGTGCTTTGTGTCTCCCTTCTTTATTCTCCTTTCACTCCCCTTTGGCTCTGTACTCTTTCCTTTCCCAGGTGTGCGTTGTCACATTAGGGAGAACATTCAGGTTCCCTTTCCTGCATGGACTTATTTCTAGCCCAATTCTAGTATCCATCTCCCCTACAGAAAAGTTGGAATATGGAGTGGTAGTACCTCTCCCTTTTCCCTTATCTTCCCACTTGTGTTTTACTTGCAGACTCGTGGAGAAATGAGAAAGAACCACCGGCTGGTAAGTTGGCTTTGGGAATTTGGATATAAAGAGTCTGATAGAGGAAGTATGATTTTCACAGACCATCTCTTTCTCTTGGGCAGAAAATTGGCTTCTTCAACCAGCAGTATGCAGAGCAGCTGCGCATGGAGGAGACGCCCACTGAATACCTACAGCGGGGCTTCAACCTGCCCTACCAGGATGCCCGGAAGTGCCTGGGCCGCTTTGGCCTTGAGAGTCACGCCCACACCATCCAGATCTGCAAACTCTCTGGTACCACTGTGGGGGGTTGGGAAGGTGTCCTCTTCCATTTTCACACTTCCTGACTGTATCTAGAGTCAGAAGAGAAGAGGGGCTAGGACTTCAGGAATCTGTGCATGCACACATTCAGCTTACATTCAGAAACATAAAGCAGTGAAGTGTCATGGTTCTCCTCTTTCCTTTGCTATAGGTGGGCAAAAAGCCCGAGTTGTGTTTGCTGAGCTGGCTTGTCGGGAGCCTGATGTCCTCATCCTGGTGAGTGGAAGTGGACTGTGGGAGGGGCCAAAGGGGACAGTAATGAAAGGAATTGTAACGCTTGGTCATGGAACGTCTCCTCCATAGGACGAACCGACCAATAACTTGGACATCGAGTCTATTGATGCTCTTGGGGAAGCCATCAATGAATACAAGGGCGGTAAGTTGGCTCAGGGTGCACCCTCCTCCTTTCCTTGGGGACCAGGCTGTAGTGTCCCTTGGCCAGGTCTCTCTTTTTTCAGGTTCTGAGTCCACTCTGCCCCCTTCTTCCCTGCCTTCCACTCCCTCATCTTTTTTCAAAGCTGTGATCGTCGTCAGCCACGATGCCCGACTCATCACGGAAACCAACTGCCAACTGTGGGTGGTGGAGGAGCAGAGTGTTAGCCAGATCGATGGTGACTTCGAGGACTATAAACGGGAAGTGTTGGAGGCCCTGGGTGAAGTCATGGTCAACAGACCCCGAGAGTGAGTTTTCCTTCCTGGAAGTCTCCTGAAAGACAAGCTTGCGTGGCCTAGAAGTCTCCTGTTGTCTCCTCTCTCCACTTGGACACCTCCCTCTGGTCTGCAGCTGACCCAGCAGCTACTCAGGCACGGGAAGGCAGACCACGACCTTGACATGACCAGGGTACCACTTTGATTGGCTCCTTTTCTCAGAAAGACCAGTCTGTTTCAGTTTTCTTCAGAGAACTAAGCTGGCCTTATCCTTGACATCCCTCCATATACACAGAGGTGACCATCATTATTGGCTCCATCCAGCCAAGCTTAAGTGGCCAGACTCTTTTATCATTAAGAAACCAGCCTCTGGTCTATCTGAAAGCTTCAGGCCCAGCTGGTCTCCTGGTCTTTGAGTGGTGCTGCTCATTTCTGGTGGATTTAATGATGACTTACTGATATAAACATCTGTTGCAGCTCAGTGCTAGAGGCAAGTTCTAAGGCCTGTACTATTACCCAACCCGGGGTCCAGTACCTGCAGTCACTTCTTGAGTTGGGGACTTGAGGGCAGGAAAGAATTGCCACTCAACTTGAATCTCCCTTTACAAGGGGAAGAAATAAAGGAAAGGAGTTGTTGCCACCCTATCACTGTTTGGAAATGTGTGGGAGTTGGGACTGTTCTCAGTTTTTATTTGCTTTTTTCCATTTGCTAGCAGCATCCAGTATCCACTCTTCTCCACAGCGATACGAATCGCTGTAACTTGCAGTCTTAATGCATTTTAGATGGTACTTGCTGTTTGAGGGGCCTCCCTGCCTTCCTCCAGCCCTTCAGGCAGGAAGGAAAAGGTTCATCCCTTCCATCTGGGACTCTTGGTTGGGCCTGTCACTGTCCAAGCTCTGCCCCGTGGCAGAGTACCGATCCTCTCAAAAGTTCCTAAGTCAGCCATCATGTACAGCACCGTGGGGTATACAAAAGGAAATGACAGGGTCTACCTCCATCAATAGTCTGGCTGCAGAAGACTTAGAAATGAGATTTGGAAAAAAAAAAAGAAAAAAAAAAAAAGAAATGAGATTTGAGCATAAAGGTGATTTGGTTAATTGCCAAATGTATGGTACTCTAGATTCTATGCTTTGCCATATGCTCATAGAAGGGGAAGATTATCCAGAACTTGATTATTTGATTGCGAGGATCACTTCAGGGTGGGCCTTTTAAAAAAGAAGAAGAATTTGAATAATGAGAGAATAGGGAGCCATGTTTGGACTCTAGGAAAAGAGCAGACTGGAGGCCTACAAAGATGAAAAAACTATTTTGGGAGTTAATGAGAAAGCGTGGCTTGTGTGGCCATTTTTCTTACTAGAGTTATATTGGGGAGGTAGATTTGGGAAGTAACCAGTGGCGAGTGGTTGGTAGTCCAGGTGGTGGTATGACTGTAGAAGCATGTGGAGTGGAGCCCATAACTTGTTGCAGGTGCGGTAACTAAGTGCTTAAGTAGGGTATGGGAGGGATGGGTTGGGAGGAAAAGACAGGAAGAGGTGTGGGAGTTGGGGAGAATTCTAGGAGAGAATGATCTGATGTGTCCAGTTCCAGAGGGAGTATGAGGAGCTGTTTGGTTAAGACTTACTGAGTGTGGACACCTATTTTTGGGAAACTATTTTTTGACCAAGTGAATAAATAACAGTTGATCTGAAGTACAGATTTTATACTGGAGGTACAGGTTTGGTGTGGAGATAGTGTTGTTAGGAAACATCTCAAATTAGGAAACCATCCCCCATATGGAATTTGAGGGGGAAAAGATCAGGGTCTTGAACCAAGCACCTGAGTAAGATGTTCCATGTAAAGTAATTTCCACAATTCTGTGAAGTAAATATGTCATAGAAAGTGGGAGTGAGGGTTCAAACTAATGGCATGATGTTGGGACAGGATCCTTCACCTCTTGGTACCTGTAAATGAAGTATCCGTAAATAATCTTCATCCTTAAAATGAAGATGATAAAAAAATATCTACCTCATAGGTTGTGAAGGGAGTAGATATGTATTTTGTAAAGTGCTTTAAATTTTTGCTTTTGTTACATGTGTTTCATGTTACACTGTACCTTAATATTTTCAGTTCACTAGTCTAGATGGTATGTAAAATATGTGGGAATGTTATTTATAAAGTGAATGCCAAAATTTTGCATTTCAATTTTTTTTAAAGATTTTATTTATTTATTTGACAGAGATCACAAGTAGGCAGAGAGGCAGGCAGAGAGAGGGGAAAGCAGGCTCCCTGCTGAGCAGACAGCCCGATGCGGGGCTCGATCTCAGGACCCCAAAATCATGACCTGAGCCGAAGGCAGAGGCTTAACCCACTGAGCCACCCAGGCGCCCCTGAAGTTTTTTTATCTAATTTAACTACAAGCATTTCACATGCTCCAAAACAGCTTCTGTCCATGGACACAAATTCACCTTTTCCTTTCAATATACATACTTAGTGGAATTATTAATAATGTACTAAATATGGGTAAAAGGTTGCCCCTTCTCCAAAAGAAAAACAGCATAGAAATTAAATGCAAAAAGAAGGGGCGCCTGGGTGGCTCAGTTGTTAAGCGGCTGCCTTTGGCTCAGGTCATGATCCCAGGGTCCTGTGATCAAGCCCGCATCAGGCTCCCTGCTTGGAGGAAAGCCTGCTTCTCCCTCTCCCACCGCCCCCCCCCCACCCCGCTTCTGTTCCCTCTCTTGCTGTGTGTGTCTCTCTCAAATAAATAAATGCAAAAAGAACAAAAAAGGGGTGCCTAGATGGCTTAGTCAGTTGAGTGTCCAGCTATTGATTTTAGCTCCGGTTGTGATCTTAGGGTTGTGAGATTGAGCCCAGCGTTGGGCTCCATGCTCAGCACAGTCGGCTTAGGATTCTTTCTTTCCCTCTGCCCATCCTCCTGCTTGTGTGTGCACACAAGAGTGCCCTCTCTCGCTCTCTCTCAAATCTTTTAAAAACACAGTTTACGTGGTACAGTATATATGGGTAATCCAAAGCCTGGAAAATGGAATTTCATTAACAGAATTAAGTTTTTTATTCTTTTTTTAAAATTTTTTTTTATTTGGCAGAGAGAGAGATCACAAGTAGACAGAGAGGCAGACAGAGAGAGAGAGAGAATGGGAAGCAAGTTCCCTGCTGAGCAGAGAGCCCGATGCGGGACTCCATCCCAGGACCCTGAGATCATGACCTGAGCTGAAGGCAGTGGCTTAACCCACTGAGCCACCCAGGCGCCCCAAGTTTTTTATTCTTAAGCAACTTTTGCTATCTTTAAGTCATGGACTAAGGTACATAATAACCATAGAAATGTTTTTGAAAAGCAGAGATTCTTCTGCACACCTTCCTAATGAAGATTCAGGACAGTGACCTGCCCACAGTGACCCACCCTCAACAGAGAGGGTGTTGCTGATATGATGGTCCTTGTTTATCTGTCTCCAGTATCCTGGACCTTTTCCCTTTGAGTAAAATGTGGATAGGGTGACCAAAGCATGAGTCCTGGAGGGAACCAGAATAGCACTGTGTTTTAGGAACACACAGGGTTCTAGGAAATAATACTACAACTAGAAAATTGAAAACTAGTAGAGAGTCCTGTAGCCATACAGCACTCAAAGGAGGCCTGGGAGTGTCTGAAATTGCCATTGTGTGGCCAGTACTAAATGCAACAACAGAGATGCTTGAACTAGCTGTTCTAGGGTAGTGGCTTTCAAAATGTCCCAGGCTAGCAGCATGAGCATCATCTGGGAGTCTGTTAGTGCAGATAGGAACTATGGTGCCTTTAGAGCACGCCAAAGGAAAATTGGCGCTAGGAAAGTTAGGGGGTCATCTTTAAATCACGTGAATAAGGAAGATGTCTCAGGGAGTAACACTAAAGCCAAGCCTTGAAGGTAGTGAAGGAACTAAGTGAGTGGGGAAAGAAGAGCCCTAGGAAAGAAACCATAGTGTGCAGAGCCCCTGAACCTGGGAAGAGCTTGACATAGGCAAGATATGTGGCTCGAACTTAAGTAGGAGCCAGGACACTCTGGGACTGTAAGCCTTGATGGGGATGGGATACAGTTTGAAGAGCAATGGGAGGCCATTTCTCACAGTGGTGAGAATTGATCTGTTTTCATTTTTACAGAGTTGTTCTGGTTGCTGGGTGGAGGACACAGGACATGAGAGAAGGGTTGGGCCTTGGAAAAGGGCTATTCTTCTCTAAGAAAGATAATGTAGACTCAGGTATTTTCAGGTGAAGGGGAAGTGGTGCTTACATTGATGGGCTCACTCAGGAGTTTTGGTGCCAGTCAAGATTTAGGAATTGCCAAGCAGCAGTAAGTGTTGAGTTGGTACTAGCAATTTGTACTGAGCCAAGATGGTAGGATTTCATATTTTTGCAACATTAGGTTTACTGCCCAAGAGTAGGAATGTGAAAACTAGAACAGTGGTGATCCAGAATTGGAGATGGAACTGGTGTGTCTGGGGAGGGATTGACAGAATGTTTACAGCAGAAAGGGTATTTGGGGGGCAAGGAGGATGGGAGCAGAACAGACCAGCTGAAATGGAGAGAAGTGCCTATGGGGACTTGGTGAAGGTGTGGAAATGGGTCAATGGCTGAAATGTAGATGATCAGCCTTGTCCAAAAAAAAAAAAAAAAAGTCTCTAACAAGTTACTTCGGATTTTCGTGGAGAATTTGAAAGAAAAATGGCTGAACTCATTTTTAAATTAAAATAGAAAAAACTTCGAGTTGTCTTTAAAGGTTCTTGTGGCCTGATGCCAAAGATAGAAACACAAGTCAGAAAATGACCCGCTAGGTCGTGACATGTTTGTTCATTTTTTATGCTTGAACTGGGTACTATTTTTAAAAAAACTTTTCTTAAACTTTAATCTCTACCCCTATTGTGGGGCTCCAGCTCACAACCCCAAGCTCCAAAGTCACACCTTCCACTGACAAGAGCCAGCCCCTACTTCATTCATACTTTACCTCTTAGTTTGGCCCATATGTTAGGGGCTCTTCTCAGGTCCTAAGTGCACAGAGCTGCTATAGGCAGACGGAGCATAGTCTGGGTGGGCTGGACAAAGAGAAAATAAAAATAGCTCCGTTGGCCTTGCTAAATGTAAATGAGGCCTGTGAAATTTAGGAGGTTATGGCCCTCCTGTGGCCACTCCTGTAAAGAGCAGCCAAGAACTTAGGTTCTAGAGCAATGTGTTTTCAGTGTTTTCCCGATCAGCAGCAGCCAACACGTGGGAACTTCTTAGAAATGCAGAATCTCAGGATCCATCCCAACTACTGAATCAGAAAATTTGCTGGACGCCATTCCTCATGTCTTTTAAGAAGCCCCTCAGATGATTCTGATGTTAGGTTGAAAACTGTTCTTTTTAAAAAAAAAGTTTTTAAGATTTCTTTATTTGCGAGAATGCGAAAGGGCACAAGAGGGGAGGTCAGAGGGAGAAGCAGACTCCCTGTGGAGCTGGGAGCCTGATGCGGGACTCAATCCCAGGACTCCAGGATCATGATCTGAGCCAAAGACAGTTGCTTAACCAACTGAGCCACCCAGGCACCCTAAATGTTTTTAAATAGGCCCAACATAGGGCTCCAACTCATGACCTCGAGATCAGGAGTCTCACATGCTCTACCAAGCCTGCCAGGTGCCCCAAAATGAGCTGTTTGTAGTTTTTTTTCCTAATCTCTACACCAAACATGGGGCTCAAAACTCTGAGCTAGCCAAGTACCCCTGAAGACCACTCTTCTTAATCCATGTCCCTATAGCCCCACCTTCCCAAAAATGCACTATCCTAATTTCTAATTTCAAGAATAGCAGAAATTCCTATTTGAAGTTAATCCTGTCCCTCTATGTTCTGATCTCCAAAACCTGACTCATCAACGAAACCCTCAATACCTGTCTTTAAGAGTTGAACATCACCAGGTGGTAGGCCTACTGACATCTGCTTTGCAGAGCCACTTTTTAGGGGAAGAGCAGCCTACGCTGTTCTGCTCCTTTATCCCCTGAAACTGCTCTTTAAAGAAGCCACCAGTTTTTCCTTCTCCCAGAAACTGCTCTTGGGAGTTTTCCTCCTTCCACTCTCCCTCACTTAAACTCCTTCCCTAGGCAACTCCATAGGGATGGTAGGTTCAACTAGAGGTGAAGTGAATGTCCACGCACACCCATCAGCAGCTCCGGCAATGTGAAAAGCTGTTTGCCTATGTCCCAAGGCTTGCTCAAAGAAATGTTGCCGCATGGGATTTACTTCGTACCTGTGGTCTTTTATGTTAAAATATTCTTTCAGGGGCGCCTGGGTGGCTCAGTGGGTTAAAGCCTCTGGCTCCAGCTCAGGTCATGATCTCAGGATCCTGGGATCAAGCCCCGCATCGGGCTCTCTGCTCAGCGGGGAGCCTGCTTCCTCCTCTCTCCCTTTGCCTGCAGAGAGCCTACTTGTGATCTCTATCAAATAAAATCTTAAAAAACAAAATTCTTTCACCAGTATTTCACTCAATACCCACACTGACCTCACAGCAGAACCAATGTTAGCTCCTCAAAGGGACTGAACCCACAGAGGTTTGTACTAATGTACTTAAGACAGCAGACAGTGGTGGGTGTTTTTAAACAAAGAGCCCACACACACAAAGGGGTTAAATAAGCTGCTTCTCTTTCCACTGTTTATTATTAATGTACAAAATATACAAAACCAAAAGAAAAAAAATACTCATCCCTCAAATCCATCGTGGCTCTAACCCAAGACCCTGCACAAAAGCCAACCGATCCACTGTTTTCATAGAAAACAACTGATGCCGAGACCTGGGAAGGAGAGGGCTGGGGAAAGGTGCGTCAGCTTTGTGGCACCCACCCAGGAAGGCACCTGGTGGGACTCAGAGGTGGCTGACAGGGCAAGGGAGCCAGAGGCTTCACACCAACAAGGTTCCAGGTGGGGGCAGAGTGCGCCAACTCCTGAAGGCAGTGCATGTAGTGTGACTGTCAGGCCCAGCGTGCCGGGCAAGTTGATGAAAAGCTGGTCTCACTGGTTTCCAGAATGAGCTACAGGCAAGGGTGGGCCAACACCACCAGCCTTGCCTATGCCAGCTACAGCTTCCACTGGATGCAGACGTGAATTGACCATCACTGAACCTAGCAGACCCATGATGCAGACTTGAGTGTTCACAGGAGGTTGTGAAGTCTTACTTGAGAAAGGACTCAATGGAAAGCCTGTGTCAAGGTGGAAGTGGGGATGATGTATTCCAGAACTCAAATCCAGCCTGATTGAGCCCTCTCAGTGCAGTGGGGTATATAATACCCCTTTTACCATCTCCCCACCCCATGAGAAGAATGAACTTGGCTGGGATGATTTCATAAGTGCAGCTGATCCCATGTCAGTTCTGTGTGCATGTGGAGGACCCACAATAGGAGAGTAGAGGTGTTCTCCAGGATAACCAGCTTTAGGTTCTCAGGCATAAAGGGTAATACTAGAAAGGGGTTTGAGGTTATAGGGCAAATCTCCTCAAAAAGTGAAGCCAACTGGGTCTTCTCTTCAGCAGTCCAGGGTACAGAATGTATCCAGTCTCTCTCCTCCCCAGACTGGAGGAAAATATGTACATCAATGCGCACCAGTGATCAGAAAATCCCCAGAAACCCAAGCAGATGGGAACTGAGGGGGCCGGCTCCTCATCAGCTGGGGACAGGGGAATGTGGGCCTCACAGAAGCCATAAGAGGGTGGAAGGAGCAAGGCTGCAGTCCACAGGGGTGTGTGTGGGTGGGGCAGAGGAGGTGGTCCCTAGGGCAGGGGAGGCCCATTGACACCCGGGTGGTAGAAGGCACAGTTGTTCTCATAGCGGCAGTTGCCCTTCATCATGAAATGTCGGCAAACAGGGCGGTTGGACATGTCTGTGGGAATGATGGTGGAATCGTTAGAACATGGCTAAGAGGTCAAAGCCACCCTTGCACCCCATCCCCACCCTGTCCATAGCATCCTGAAAACTATCTTTCAGGGAGACATGGAATCTTATGGATTTGAGGGAAGGCCAAAAGGTAACTGCCAGACATAGAAAATAGGGTGATTTCATGTCTGGCCTAGCATACCCAGCGTAGTGATGCTCCCCCAAAACTTGCATGGGACACCAAAAGCCATGTAGTGAGCAGTAAACATTCTCACCTCCTCCATGGCTGTGGCCTCCATCGTGCCCTCGGTGGCCCCCTCCTCCATGGCCAGGGCCATCATGGCCACGGTGCTCGTGAGGTGGTGGCCCTCGATGGTCATGGCCTCGGTGACCAGGGACATCATGAGGCCGGTGGCCATGGGGCCCACCATGTCCAGGACCTTCATGGGGGCGATGTCCACCACTTCCACCCATGCTCCCACCAGGGCCTTCATGGGGGCGATGTCCACCTCCAGCACCCATTCCTCCACCAGGGCCTTCATGGGGGCGATGTCCACTGCCTCCACCCATGCCACTGCCAGGGCCTTCATGAGGACGATGGCTGGTGCCACTGCCCATGCCACCACCAGGGCCTTCATGGGGACGATGCCCCCCACCTCCACCCATGCTACCGCCAGGGCCTTCGTGGGGGCGGTGCCCACCACCCATGCCACTGCCAGGGCCTTCATGGGGACGATGTCCACTGCTGCTGCTCATGCCCCCACCAGGGCCTTCATGTGGACGATGTCCACCACCTCCAACCATGCCCCCACCAGGGCCCCCTCGTCCATTTGGGGGTCCTCCTCCAGAGCGACCTCCTCTGGCCCCCCGGAAGGGAGGAGGAGGTGGTGGTTCATTTCCTCCTCGGCCACCGCGGCCTCTATGGTATGGTCCAGGACCTGGTCCCGGGCCTCCCCGCATTGGGCCCCCCCGCATGGGGTCACCTGGGCCATCCCAGAAGGGATCACCCCCTCGTGGAGGGGGTGGGGGACCCAAGAGACGTGGACCCACTGGCCCACCAGGGCCTCCATGAGGACCTGTTAGGGAAAGAAAAAGACAGTATCAGCTATGTGTTACACTCAGGGAGGTCCTCTCCCAGCCTAAACCACCTCCCACCTCTGGGTCAAACCTACACTATTAGCGGGCCAAAATTAAGCAAGTAAACCCATTCCAACCTCTATCACCTACCTGGCATAGGTCCCCCAGGTCCAGGGGGAAAGTGCTGCATGGCCTTGGGGCCCCCAGGGCCTCCTGGTGGGAAACCATTGGCTATTGGACCAGGGCCTAATAGTCCATGTGGCACTATTAAAAAAGAAAGTAGAACAAGAGGATGCTAGAAGAGTGGCATGACTTCCTAATTAAGTGTGCCTTTCTGGCCCTCTCAGACCAACTTGGCAAAGCAATGCTCTGTCCAGTCTTGCCCTCCCCACCAGCAGTAATACCCCTGCTCACCACTGTCTGTAAACCCTGCTCCCTGCTCACCCTCAACTCCACAGTAGGCTTCCTCCCCCAGGCTCCAGGGCTGGCCCTGGTGATTACCGAGCATCTGCTTGATCTTGTCTGAATAGTCTGGTTGCTTTAGCAGTTCCTCTGAGGGATGACTATTTGGGCTACCCTGTAAGGTAAGATGAATAAAGAATAAGGTCAACAGAGTGCAAGGGTAACAACTGCAGAGAAAAGAGCCAGATGAGGAACTAAGTGAGAAGACGAATACTGAGGTAAAAAGATTCCAGAGAAACTGGAAAAGAGGAAGATGGGCTCATACCATGATGGAGGTGAGGATCTCTTGGACATTGATGCCTCCTCCTCCAGGACCCTGGGGGCTCTTCCCAGCACCCATGCTTCCCATGAGATTGGCCAGGACAGGGGGCAACTTGGAGCCACCTGCCCCATCAGGTGAGCCACCAGCTCCCCCAGGCTCCAGAGTCTCAATATATGGGGTCTCATCCATGGAACATTCCTGCAAGACAGGAGAATAATCAGGACTAACTTTGAAAGAATGAAGACACATTCCATTTGAAATGGAAATGAATTGTCAAAAGACACATTAAAATCGATCACACCCTCCATCACCACATAGCATGCACTCACCTCATCTAGGGGGATGAGCTTCGGGGGTACAGGTTCATAAGGCTCAGGATCAGGTTCATGAGGACTATTAGGAACACCACAGGTGATGGGGAAAAAAAGTGACAAATTATTTATTCAACCCTTCACATTCCCTCCTAGCCTCCATCCACCTCTGAATTACCCCAGGGAATGTTCCCCTCAGGAGTCCAAGCATTTAACAAGAACATGGATCATGCCCACACTCTTTTGCTCACCTTTCCTTGTTCAAGAAGAGCTCCTGAAGGATTCCTTTCTCCCGCTCAGCCTGGATATATCGCTCCTGGCTGTTGCTTCCAGGGGTGACAAGGGGTGAGGGAAGAACCAGGGGCCGCGGGCACACCCACGGCACCTTCTCCTCCATGTTGTCATGGCTCAGACGCCGGGCCGTCTCAAATGCATGTCGGTCTGACAGTATCTCTCGCTTAGCTGCCTCACCAAAGTCCTTGATCTTATTCACATTTACTAATGGCAAGGAGAAAAAAAAAGTAAACACAACCCAGTCCTTTTTAAACTCCCTATGCCCACTTACTACACAAAAATCTTAACCACTCACCTCGTTCAGTTTCATCCAGTTCAAAATAGAAATATTCTCTCAGTTTGCCCTCCTCAGGCCATGTCACAGTTTTCCTCTTCCTGCCTTTCCGGGTCAGCTGGCTAGGATCTCCAGGACTCTCCAATGGCTTTGCATCCAGTGCTCCTGGCTCCAAAGAGGCTGTAAGCAGCAGAGGTTTCAGACTAAGGTCCGTCCTTTTAGAAAACCCCCAAACCTGAGCCAATTTCTAGACTCACCTGTATCCATGAGCTCTGGGACTTCAACAGGGGGAACTGGGGTGCCTGGGCGGTCTGTGTCCATAGCCTCACAAGGAGGTGCTGGTTCTGGGGAAGAAGGTTTGGCTGTGCTTGGTTCTGTGCTCGTTTTCCCTTCAAATGGGCTTGGCTATTGTGAAAGAAAAAGAAGTTCATGAGCTGATGTGAAATAAGGTTAAAGTAAGGCAATTAGTCCAGGGTCTTAGACAGGATCCCCCTTGAGTTCCTATAAAGGAAGACTCTGTCATACTGCCGACCCTGCACCACCTCCACCACAGTCCACATCTTCTTGTCCTCCCCAACCACTGCCAGCTGCTGAGCCCTTCCATCTACTTTACTTTTGATACCCTGTCACTCACACCTATGGCCTAGGGCTCATACCTTGGCAGCTGTAGGTGACAGCACCTTCTTCTTCTTCTTAATTTTGATGCCTGGAACAGGGGCTGAATTGAGTGCATCCAGAAAGCCCAGGCCCTCCATGGCTACAAAAGGAAAAAGCATAAAATGGAATCATCAGACCTCTTTCACAATCCTATTCCTATAAACAAAGTCTGGGCAGGAAATGGGCCAATGGAGACCCTGCCACAACTGAGGACACAGTAAGTTCAAAGTAACCAGGAAGCATATGCTGGATTCACATAAGAAATTCTTGTTAGGGGCACCTGGGTGACTCAGTGGATTAAAAGCCTCTGCCTTCGGCTCGGGTCATGATCCCAGCGTCCTGGGATCAAGCCCCACATCGGGCTCTCTGCTCCGCAGGGAGCCTGCTTCCTCCTCTCTCTCTGCCTGCCTCTCTGCCTACTTGTGATCTCTGTCTGTCAAATAAATAAATAAAATCTTTAAAAAAAAAAAAAAAAAGAAAGAAATTCTTGTTATTCTTTTTTTTTTTTAATTTAAATTTTGTTTTTAAGTAATCTCTACAACCAGTGTCGGTCATGAACTCCCAACCTGGAGATAAAGAGTTGCATGCTCCTCCAACTGCGCCAGCCAGGTGCCCTTTCTTTTAAAAATTTTAAAGGCAAGCAACTCGACCCTTTGAGTATGAATTAGAGTTCAGGTAACTGAAGAAGGCAGCCCCCATGGACAAGACAGAATATCCCAAAGCTGGGGGTATCTATCCCTAATCAGTCACTGAATAGCACACCTCTAAGACTCATCTCTAAAATTACTTTTAAGTAATCCTATGAAAGGGGACCACCAGAGGTGCAAAAATTAAGTCACCAAGAAATCCATCCCCTACCCACCCCTCAACATTCATTCCCATTAAGAGTTTGCTCCCAAAGTGCATTCTTCTTCTTTAGACTTACGCTGTGGTGGGATGATCTTCACTTTGATCTCTTTGGTGGCATTTGGTGTGGTGTTCAGTGGCTTGTATTTCTTCTCTGCAGGGGGTGCAGCATCTCCTGGAGCAACTGTGGTGCTGTCAGAAGAGAAACTGTCAAACACCTCTGACTCACTGTGACTTGACCCTTCTTCTCCCTCATGTCCACAGACCTAACCCATGCAGAAACTCAGGATGTGGTCCATACCTCTGACGCTTGAGCGGAATGGGTTTAAGGTTGTACTTGTCAGAAACCACCACTGCACTGGCGTTCTTCTTCACAGGCACCAAAGATGGAGTCTCCAGCTCTAGCCCTGTGGAAAGAAACATGCCGTTGGGGTTGAACTCCCTCTCACTGTCTTAACTCTTCCTCCCTGGTCCAACCCTAAATCTTCATCCAACCCAAGCCTCACCCACTAATCTTCCTTCTTCCGTAAGTGTGCCCTATCATAAATCCCCTATTCCACTACAAAGTCCTAGGTGTACATCTGCCCACAGACCTTCCCAAGACCAGCTAACAGCCCTACCAGTGGAACGGAATTTGGCGTGACTTGGTGCCGTGGTTCGGAGAGACTTGGGCTTCTCTTTCTTCTTCTCTGGGGCCTCCTCGGCCCGGGTCTCAGCCTTCACCTCAGTCAAGGGTCGCTCAGGAGGGGTGGTTCGACTCTTTCCCTCTTCTTTACGTTTTTTCTTATCTTTCTCTGTTATGAAAATACAAAGCATTAAAGGATTTTACTTAGAGAGAAACACTGTAAGAGGTGAAGCAGGCTAAAGGCACTGAAGGCCATGTCCCAGTGGGAAAGAAATAAATACGAGGGATAAAAGACTAAGGAGCTTACCAGCAGGCTGGGTACTGCTCTGGGAGCGGATGACAGCCATCCAGTCACTGACAAGGACTGAAGCCAATTTCCGGAGCTCTGCAGGTGAGAGTATTAGGGGAAATGCCTAAGTAGCTAAAAATATTTTCTTCCAATAACAGAAAACAGGGATGTTTAAAGATATACTATGAAAATCTGTATAACAGAAAAAGTAACATAGAATTTTAACGATATGAGATAGGCTCAAAAACCAAACTCTTCAAAATGGAACAATGAAGGGTGCCTGGGTGGCTCGGTGGGTTAAAGCCTCTGCCTTCGGCTCAGGTCCTGATCCTAGGTTCTGGGATCGAGCCCCGCATTGGGCTCTCTGCTCAGCAGGGAGCCTGCTTCCCCCTCTCTGCCTGCCTCTCTGACCACTTGTGATCTCTCTGTCAAATAAATAAATAAAATCTTTAAAAAAAAAAAAAAGGAACAATGAATCACATGGTAGTCCTCTATTCCAATCCAGTGGGGGGTTGGAGGAGAAGATGACACATTAATTACATACAAGGTACATTATAAAAACTACATCAGTTGTTTTACATGTATCTCATGCGGCTATTATAACTTTAAGATTTTTATTCCTCTTTCACAGACACACAGCAGCATAAAGATCAGAGTCAGAAAGCTAGAAAGCACCAGAATGAAGCCAGTGCCGATGCTCTTCTGCTAACCATGTATTAAAAGAACAGAAACTAAAATCAGGAAACAGGCAGGGTTCAAGTATCTGAAAAGCTACGAACAGTATTACTCTACGTTGTCCTACCTAAAGGCAAATGAAGTTTCAAGGAGCAGATTTAGATCCATCTTATAAAAGATTTCCTAAGCCACCTTTTTTCCTAGAATGCTACTAGTGATTAATGGCTTTAAAAAATCAATTAAATGTAGCAAAGGCGAAGAGCTTAAAGCAGACCACTTTAGGGACGGGGAAGGCATTGTTTATTTAGAGAAAAAAGATGGACAGAGAATTTAGAGGACAAAAATGTGTTTCCAAATATACAGGAAAAACCAAAACCCCTACAGCTCTTGCCTTTTGTTCTTGACAAAGAACAGCTCTTACCTACGGCACCAACCCTTTGCTAACATTTCCACATACAGACTTATTTGATAATGAGATTGTTGAAAACATTAAACCCTAACTTTTCAAATATACAACTAGCAATTTCTATATTTAAGGCAACATGAACTCCAGTGCATCCCCAAAACAGGGGTATCCTAAACCTTTTTGGACCAACTGATACTATGGTCTAGTGAGACTTTAAGATCTATAAGGAATATACAAATTTCAGTATTCAAAGGAAGTAACAGAACAATTAAAGCTATATTCAGGGGCGCCTGGGTGGCTCAGTGGGTTAAGGCCTCTGCCTTCGGCTCAGGTCATGGTCCCAGGGTCCTGGGATCGAGCCCCAAATTGGGCTCTCTGCTCAGCAGGGAGCCTGCTTCCTCCCCTCTTTCTCTCTGCCTGCCTCTCTACCTACTTGTGATCTCTGTCAAATAAATAAAATCTTTAAAAAAAAAAAAAAAAGCTATATTCAAAGGTGGCAACACAACTGAGACAACGGGAAAACAAGGAACACTATACCTGAAAATGAAGAAATAAGAGATGAGCAATGATTTAAAAGGAAATTCTATAGTATGTGTTACATTACGAATTATTATTCAATATACTCTTATGTCACAAAAACAGAAGTGCTCAGTATTTAAAAAAAACCTAAAACCGAGAATTAATACAAAAGAATGGAAAGCTAGAGAACATTTTTCACTTAAACACTGTTAAACCCTTTATCTTGGTAAAGGTTCCCAGTGTTTTCTTCTATACTAAAGAACTTCAGACAGCCTTACCCAGGCCTACATGCTCCTTCTATACCAAACTGCCAAAGCCTCTTTCCAAAAGGCCCTGGCACACCACTCCCTTTAGACAAAAGAATAAGCCTATATTCTGATCAGGGATTAGCTCTGCTAGAATACTGCCCACTTGTGGGATACTAGTGTCTTTTGCTAGTGGTTTGTACCCTGGGTATAAACCCTTTTCTTCACTAAAGAAAAGGCTGTGAAGCCTTTTCTGGAGCCAGGCCCTGTCTTTATGCCAGAACCGTATGATCCTTACCAAGGGCTCCAATACCCTTTGTCTTAAGAAAAAGAAAGACTCTGTTGCTAACAAAGCTATGATCTATTCCAGCAGTCAGGATTCTTTCTGCCCATGCCCTAAAGGAAGGTGTTTATTGATAGAACTATATGTCTACTACACACTGAAGGTCCCAGAATATACTGTATTTACTTAGAAAAATAAAAGGAAATGATGACAACACTCTCTAGGATGACACTATCTTCTCCAAAGAAGTTTAAGTATATACCTTTTACATCAAGAGATAGTAAGCATCGGCTTTTAAGTATGGGGTCTCGTCTTACATTCAGTAGCAGAGAAATGGACAAATCCCATTCGGAATTCAGAACAGGAAAGGGAGAAAGGTTAGAGAGTCTCAATTTTTATTTTTATTTTATTTTTTACTATTTTTTTTAAAAAAGATTTTATTTATTTATTTGACAGACAGATCACAAGTAGGCAGAGAGGCAGGCAGAGAGAGAGGGGGAAGTAGGCTCCCCGCTGAGCAGAGCGTCCGATGTGTGGCTCGATTCCAGGACCCTGAGATCATGACCTAAGCTGAAGGCAAGGGCTTAACACACTGAGCCACCCAGGCGACCCATGAGAGAGTCTCAATTTTTAAAAGAAAGAGAAAAGTATATGAGGTAGCAAGGAGTGACAGGACAGTTCAAGGATAGGAGTAAGACACAAAAATAACAAAGAGGGAGGCGCCTGGGTGGCTCAGTAGGTTAAGCCGCTGCCTTCAGCTCAGGTCATGATCTCAGGGTCCTGGGATGGAGGCCCGCATCGGGCTATCTGCTCGGTGGGGAGCCTGCTTCCCCCTCTTTCTCTGCCTGCCTCTCTGCCTACTTGTGATCTCGCTCTGTGTCAAATAAATAAATAAAATCTTAAAAAAGAGAAAAGAAAATAACAAAGAGGCAGTCATGAGGAAGGGCTGGCCCCTACCTTCATCCTCACTTGACTTGCTCAGCTGTTTCACCAGTTTGGCTGTGTTGTTCTGTGAGAGATGGGGAGAAAGTTAAATACAAGGAGGAAAATGAGTCTTCTTGGAGCTAAGAACTGCACAAACTCACGCACAACTTCTTTTTTGTGAGATTTTATTTTTAAAGGCATCTCTACACCCAAGCAGGAGCTCAAACCCACAACCCCAAGACCAACTGAGCCAGTTGGGCGCCCTGCCCACAATTTCTTAACAGTTCCCTAACTGTGATCACCACTACTCTTGTATTTTACCATTTATAGAATCTTTGTAGGCATACAAACTTAATCCTTAAAACAATTAATGTAAGTAGGGGCATTCATTCCCAACGAAAGACAAGAAAACTGAGGCTCAAATACCTGAACTACCCCAACCACACACCTATTAATGGACATAAATCAAGTCTTCTGATACTAAATTCCTATTTTTCCTACCACTCTCCTGCACAGGCCCAAGACGGCCACATCAGACTCCATGTATTTTATCTACCAGGCTAAAGCAAAAAGGAAGCACTAGTGTTGTAGAGACTTAAGATACCTGCTTGAGATGGTCCACAGTGAGCGGGAGGTGCTGTAGGGTCAGTAGAATTTGCTGTAAGAGGGGAACGTTGTTCGTTGTCTTTGAATAGGTCAGCCAATTGTTAAGAAGCTTATAGCCACCAACATCAATAAACCTGCAGGCAAGTAAGAGAATCTGTAATGCCCTTTCCAGGTTTTGGAGTGCCACATTCCACACTCCTACTCCCCCATCAATGACCTAGGAACTCCCTGCACCCTTTCCCACCTTCTATGTACATCTTCCCAGCCCAGACACCCAGATCCCCACTTACTTGACCAATATTTCTGGTGACTGGGTCTGCAGGAGAATGTTCAAGTAAGTGCATCGACTCACCATCTTTCGTGCTTCCTTCATCAGGCTGTAGGAGAGATATTAAGATTAGAAATGGGGCAAGAGCCTCTTCTTTCAACAGAAGCATCTCTGATCTGTGGGAATGCCTAAAAATCCCCGATGACTGGGACTTTGCCACAGAGCAGGAAAGTCACACAAGCCTCTGAGGGATGGGATGGATCCAGAGTGAAATGGAATCCCAGGAGAGGATGGAAGACAACTGAAGAGACACTGAGGTCTCTGATCTGGGGAGGTGAGCATCACTGCTTTTCTAACCCACAGGACACACTTGATTCTGCTTCCCAGTTAAGAATGCTAGCACTAACAGCCATCCATTCATAGTCTGTTCAGGACTGGCTTGGTCTTTTGCCTTCCCCTGGGAAACTGGAGAATCCCTGAAGGAAAATGGCAGTCTGGGTATATGAAATGTGACCCAGAACAGAACCAAAAATTCTGTCACCTGGCTTTTCTGCTCCATTCCTTCCAAAGCATGACTTCGAGACTGTGGACATCCAAACCCAGATTCCATTATGGTGAGGAACCAAGGGATCACCTTATTCTATCATGTAGTCTAAAATTATCGGATACTGATCTTATTTCATGGACTCTCTCTCTCCACCTCCAAAAACGGTCATTCCTATTTACAGTCATATTACAACATAAAATATCCTCTACTCACAATGACTCCAAAGACAAGCAGACTCACCTGAAGATCTTGGAAATCCCATCCACACTCTTAACTTCCCCATCTCGGTTAAGGAAGCTATCCAGGCCCTTGAGAAGCTCTTTGGGATCTATGGGACCCGAACCCATGATCGAGATTTCTAAGACAAGGACAAAATAAACCCAAGAATAAATGGGTGGCAAGGACAGTCCCACTATACCCTCTAATACATTCCATTTGTAGAGTTGATAAATATTTGTGACTAATTATTCAATCTATATTCAACTACACTCACCATTTTCCAGATAAAGAGAAAATCAAAACATCATTACCAAAGAGAAAAAAAAAAGCCCTGATAAGTTAAGCATGGACAGGACTGAATGGGAAGACAAGACTGGAGGACTGGGCAGCGCACCTTTCTCCCTCCTGGTTACATCCTTCCTAGATAGCTGAACTTCACTAAACTGTATTAGGACTGAGTCAAGTTTCTGTAACAAAACACTCAACATTCCAAGGTATTCTTGCTTATTGTTAGGTCTTTTTTCTTCTTAGCTGCTGATAAATCTGGCTTGGGGGGGGGCGGGGCGGGGGGAGTATAGCTTGTTAAGAACTGGTACAATTTCGGACACTTGGGCTAAGTATCTTCTAAGATTAGTCAGTTCCTTTTTATCTATTAAGAATCACAATGACCTCCAGCAGCAGAGTATGCTCTGCTTGCACCAGGAGACAATCAGTTGAAGTGGTGAGTGATAAAAACTTGAAAACATAATCTTTCCCTCAAGAGAGTTGTGGGTAGCTCCCAGAAATAGAGACAAATGGATATAAAGGAAATCAAGCAGGCACTCCTAAGCCTTGAACAGAACTGTCACTCATTAACCAAATACTGCACAAATTTTATTGTTTTAAAGTTAAGACTGGTTTGTGATTTCAAAAGCAAAGATGCGAATCTGATTACTACTCCCCTTCAAAATCACACCACCATCCAAGATCCCCAAAAGAAAGGCCTGAAATTAGAAACCACAGAGCCAAAAAGAATGGAATAAAACTAGAAGCTGGGAAAATGCCATTAAATTTTAAATAGCTACTTTAGACCAGGTTAGAAAAAGAGCTCATTAAAAGCTAAACTGCTGTTATGGGATAAACGTGAAGCAATTTCTAGGCCAAAACCCAAGATAACTTAGAATCAATGTAGCTCTGTGATTTTTAGGCCTCTAAACACAGGATTCTCAGAACCGAAAAAGAAAGCCACCTCGGTAATATCTGCGTTTCGAATGTAAGGTTAATGCTGGATAGAAAGGAATCAACAAGAAAACAATTTCTTGCCTCCTACTTATAGTACAGATAACAGACACGATCCCAGCAGAAAGGTGGGAATATCTGTGTTTTACAAGCTGTGTTTTGTGCAGATTTTTGTGCAGGAAAGAGAAGAAATTTCTTATAACAAAAATTTGTTCTAAAAAGAAAAACAATCTCAACGTTTTAGTCCTCCCAACAAAAAGGCCAATAAATTTCTAAATAGAACAGGTCCTAACAACCTAGCGAAGCAGCAGCAGAAGCAGGGAAGAGGCTGGTTCTTGAGACCATAACCTGTGGGCTGAATACAGAGAGATGAGTTTAAAAAAAAAAAAAAAAATGCTGAGGTGAGCAAATCTGGGTTAAGTGTGCTGTTGCTGCTGCTCTGGAACCTCCACAAGGACAGGTAGAACCTGAGGTCAGAAGAAAAACACTGAAGTAGAATACTGGGTAAGATTAGAAGCCCATGGGCCAAATCCACTGAAGTGTGGTGATTCTTACAGACACAGACACAGGGAGAAAGGCATTCTTCCATGTAGTAAGACACCATAGAGTGGTATATGGACACTATAGCAAGAGATACATACATAGATACAACAAAAGGATAAAACAGATTTCCCATCTATTGGAAACTGGAAAAGCAGTGAGTGAGTGAATCCAAAGTAATACTTAATAGCAACTACAATATACACAATTTGACAAAAAGACTTCAATTAAATTAACATCAATTCAAACCAGCACCACCACCCCCACCAGGCCAAATACTGCTGGCCCGACTGATTCACACATATTGAGTATATCGAACATCACCTTGGAGAACTACTTTTGCATATCCAAGTACAAGCTGAGCCAACACAGTATTACCCCTACTTCCTTCAGAAACTCAAAAGAAGTGTCACCTGAACTCAAATGCTCCTCTTCACTTAAGAGGGTGGGAGAGAAGAAATAACAACAATACCCAGAAAGAGACCAACAAGTACAAAGCTAAATTCTGCCCAGTGCCTTCTGCTGGGAATGGGACCCAGGGACAACTTTTTCCCCATTTACAACAATAGTCAGGGGAAGCTAGAAGACAAAGCAGAAATGTTAAATACTCATTTTCCACTAGTATTTTTCCTAATATTTGTATTTTGGAAATACAATTAACAGAACTAAGTTTCGTCTCACAAGTACCAATCCTGACAAAATGTAAATGGGTTTTCTCATGGCTTTCCTACAGGCAAATTAGTTTTAACTCATTTTAAACTAAGGACTATACCAAGTGTATTACAACCAAATTTCCTTATTTCAAAGTCAGTATATTTTGAAAGAACCTACAAGGCACTCAACTGGAAAGGAATGAAGAGCCTAAATTCCTGGCACAGGCCTACAGTGGAAAACACAGAACTGACCATGGAAGGAGGGACAGTAACCAAGAGTCATTTCCTAGTCCTTTCTGGAACCTGGAACGAATGCTTAAGGAAGCTTTCTGGAAATAAAGATAATCTAGGGCATGATTGTTTGCTTTTAATTTCCTTGAAGATAGAACATACAAAAGGGGCAGGGGGAGGGGAAGAACCCCAGCCTTATCTCCACCTCGTCCTAAGCTGTGCATTCCTTAAGGATTTTGCAGGCAGAGATGAGCACTACTGACTGACAACACAAGGCTCTGGGGAATTTTCTACCTTTCTTACCAGAGAAACGTAGTTCTTAAATGACACCAACTCCTGCCTCCAAAGTTACTTTTACTTGAGAGTTTAAAACCTAGCTTGGCTAAAGTTATTCCATAGCTATCACCAAAAAAAAAAAAAAAAAAAAAAAAAAAAAAAAAAAAAAAAAAAAAAAAAAAAAAAAAAAAAAAAAAAAAAAAAAAAAAAAAAAAAAAAAAAAAAAAAAAAAAAAAAAATTGGTTCAGCACAAAATCCCTATGCAAATCAGAGCCCTTTTAAAAACAATCATAACCCTCTTATAACAAGAGGAAGGAGTCTGAATTTACCTTAACTTAGAAGTCTTAGCACTTCAGGAAATGAAAATGCTTTGTATCTGACCCCCTGAAATTCCCCTTTTCTTGGTGTTTTGAGGTTATGTCCTAATAGACTCAGTGGACTGAAATTAGGTCTCTCAAGTAATGCACAAGGTCTTATCTCTCCTAAGTAGTAAGCCCCTATCCCTCAAACTTATATTGAAAACCTGGTACAGTGATCTCCCCAAAATCTTATTTGCTTTTCAGTGAGGATGTAAAATCACCCAAACCCAGCAATGGCTCCCAGAATATAACTGGCCACAAACTACAAGGATCAGGTTCTCCGAGGTTCTCTAGATGGATGTGGTTTCCCTGGAAGACCTTGTTTCCCCATCTCCCATGTTAAGGAAGATCCTCTTTAAAAATCCCCTGTTCACTAGAGATCAGGAACCCCAATGGGTGGAATATTCAGCTCCCAAGGAAGGTATGCTGCAGAGACACATGGCAAACTGCTTAAAAGATAAAAACAAAAAAACTTGTGGTCAATAGACATGTGGAAGAGTCCCTCCCATCCAATCCAGAAGTTTTAAGTACTAATTTGAGAATCTGTACCCAGCAGAAAATTAGCCCTGAGAGTCTAACCAAGTTACCACAGGACAGCTGTACAAAATGGCTTTCCAATTCTGCCTAGAACCTCCACGCTTCAAATCAGGAGTTTAAAAAATGAGAAGTATATGGAGAGTTTGGCAAAGATTTGACTTTGGAAAAAGTTAGAGGAAGATAGAGAAGGGACAGGACACCCAATACCACCCTCTGATAGGGCATGGCTTTGAACATGCACCCATTGGGAAAGCATTGACGAGTTTAAAAATGAAGAAGACTTATTTCTGCCATTAATGGTTTTTAAGGAATTTCTTTCTAAAGGGAAGAAAAAAGAAATTCAAAAAAGGTGGCTCTTTGGAAAAAAGAAATGAAGGTTGTGAAATGTTAAAACCAGAAAGGTTTTGCTTACCAGACACCGTAGCTCGCATCCCCCTGCCTTGAGTTTACAACTGCCGCCTCCTTTCCTATTCACTTCTCATCCTAGTACCAATGTACAGGAGCTACGCAACTGGAGAACGTGATACAGCACTGAACACAAAGAGTTTATCCCCAAACCCAGAGGTGGGAATAAGGGTGATTTAAAAGGAAGTCTTGAAGTACCCACCCTCCCCCAGTCTCATTATACAAAGCGACCAAATGCAGGCCCAAGGACTGGTTCCTGAGCAGAAATGGCACCAATTCAGTGTCATTAGGCCCCATTTGTCTATTCAAGTCACTTTCACAAGTCCTCCTTTCCCCACTATCTCCCACCACACAAGATCTACACACACACAGCTCTCACACACCACAAGGCTCCCAGTCTTAAAGTATTGTTGGTTTGACTGGTTTTCCACCCCTGGCAACTGAAGCGGGGAAAACTTCCAAGCAGTTGTGATGAGTGAAGGAAGGTGAAAATAAAAGCCAACAGGCTGATTTTTAAATATAAAAACTAGAGCTGCCCAGGAGATGGACAACTTCAAGACCTAATTCTTACACGCTTTTTCAAGATTATAAAAGATATTCTAAAGTAAATGTCTTTTCCTGTCTAGCAGCAGCGTGCAAAGGGAATCCAGAAAGCATCGCTCAGGGGTGGAGTTTCAAGAGGGTGGAGAGAAGAAAGCTGATTACATCACCTTTCCATGCTGCTCCTCCCCCTTGACCAAGTTTCTAGGGCGGCCCTAAGCTCTGGGTGGCAAAAGGGGGAGAAAAAAACAACAAAGAAGCAGGGACGACGCCATTTTGTAATGGAGAAGAGGAAAACTTAAAAAAGCTATCCCGGCGCTGCCGGCAGCTAGTTACACCAAAAAACACCCCTTTTAAGTAAAATACCCCAAACCAGCACCCATCCTGAATGGTCTTTGACCTAATTTGGTTAAGAAAGTTGTGAAAATAAAACCAATTAAAATATTTACAAGAACAATTTTCTGTGGGGAAGAACTGAATTTCCAATTGAGATTCAACCTGCTACCATCGACCACCCCCATCCTCCCTATAAAGGGAAAGGGGGGAGGACTTGGACCCCTCTCAACAAATAGGGTTGAGGTGGGAGGACAGGAGAGAAATGGGCCAAGACACAACCTGCAACGCCGCTTGGAAGACAAAAGGACAAGGAAAAGTCGCCATATTGAAGCAGGGAAGAAAAAAATTCCTTTTAACGACACAAATCTTTTAGAAAGCTAGCATTCAATTCCACTATATGGCTTTTAAAATTATACTCCTGAATTGCACATTTCCCAACCTTTACACCCCCTATTAGACTGTATTCCCACCCACCAAGACGTTATCAAGTTAAAATGTTAATCATTTTTGCTTTTAAATAACCTATGCAACCTGCAACAATTACAAAACATTACCTCCCCATTAGCTTGTATGTACTGGCACTAAGATTATATTTTGTACTGAATTAAGTGTCTTGCAATCTTTATTCCTAGATTGCCACCTATTTTAACCACACAAATATACCCCAAGCAAATTACATTAAAATTGAGAGGATTTAACAATCATTTATAAAGTCATAGCCAGCTATTACTTCTCTGCCCATCTCCTTACCCTGCAATCTTTATGTACAGATTGCTTATTAATCTGGCAAATTGAAAGGCGCCCTGCTTGTCTCACACACAAAGAAGTGGGACTTCTGGGCCACAAGATCCACCATCTTTTGTATGTGAGCTCATTAACCCTTTTGAAGACTGCTAACAAGAGGAAGTTAACCATTCCTCCTTATAAAAAGCAACACTTATGGCTTTGGCAGTCTGGAAATTGGCTGGATTACCAAGGGTTAACCGTCAAAATCCTCACTTGCTGGCCCTCCCTCCACCCTTTCCTTTCCTGCAGCAGGGCAGGAAGGTAGGTGGTAGAGGAGAGAGAACAAGACTGTTTAGACCAAAGGCCCTTTTTTAATGGAGATTAAGTGACCGGCTTGGTCCTTCTCCAGTTCTCTACTTTGTTCTATTGGCTCATTTCTTCCTCTCATTATTTTTGGTTTCACAACGGGAAACGTTGATTTCTTGTTGCAAGGCTGGTTTTGGAAAATTCGACACTTACTATCCAATTTTTTTGCGACGTCAGCACCTCGGGCTCAGGGGGGAGGGGGTTAAAATTTTGGAGAAAAAAAATAAAACCAACCAACCAGGACCCAAAACTCAATTATTTGGGGGGCCTCATTGGATCAAAAAGTCTCTTAAAAAAATGAAGGCCAACTCAGTATTCATTTTCCCCCCACCCAACTCCATTTAGGGAGGGGGGGTCGTAGAAAAAAAGTTCTGAGTGGATTCAAAAAAGTAAACGCTGGATGAGTGAATTTGGGTGGGTTTGGGAAGGGTGGGTGGTTGATTATTTTTGAAGTTATGTGGTGACGGTCCTTCGGCCACAGATTTCAAGTCCCATGCAGCGTGGGCTGGTGGGGTGGGCAAGATAGGTGGGAAGGGGCAGAAGACACAAGTGGTTGGGCTGGTGGCTGCTGTTTTCCCTTTCCCCCCTCTCAGGATCCTTTCAAGGGCTTAGGTGGTGCTGCGGCTTGTTTCTTTTTTTCCTCGTGGCCGGCCTGTCTTTCTCCGAGAAAATTCAAACCTGGGATAGAAGGAACACAAGGGAGAAAGATATAATCAATACGGGTTGCTTTAAACACCCAAAAATACCGTATCTGTAGTCTCCAAACACCCCGATATCCCATCCCGGACACAGCCGCCTTCTATAAAACACGGTCCTTAACAGAACTCCTACCTAACCCCCTCCCCAGTCCAACGAGCTCAACAAAACTTTACCCACCAACCGACAAAACACCCAAACTTACCTCTAAACGAACCCCAGAATGGCGGCTGCCTGCTCGGGCGGAGTCTTTTATACCCGGACGCCGCCCAACGCGCCCAAACATGCTAGTGAAACGCCCTTGTCGCGAGACATTGTGCGCGAGGCGTGAACTCATTGGCCAACCCGAAAGACAACTCGCTAGCTGATTGGCTATCCTTCCTTCACCTTCACTCAGCCCCTTCCCCGCCCGTTCCTTCTTCCGCCTCC
>PISX010002867.1:0-83541 GCA_004024625.1 Mellivora capensis | reverse complement strand
CATTGAAAAGATGTCGGTCGAAATCCCCTCCAAAATTGCTTAAAATGCAAGCTCTAAGTATAAGATCTAGAAGTTGTAGTGATTGGATCGGGGAAAACGCAATTTTGAAGCCAAATTCGATTGTGACGCAGTTGAAATTGGCTTCTCCCCACAGCCCCCCGTTTACGCTTCCGTCCTGACGCAAGTGCGCGGCCGCCTTCCGCACTGCGGGCTCGCCCTTGGCCCTACCCTAGTCAGTTTCTTGGAGCATGCGCAGTTGCTTTTCCGGCTCTTCCTGCCTTTGGTGTACGTCAACATGGCGGCCTCCGCTTTGCGTTCATGGCTGAGGCTCCTTCGTAGCCTTTCGCCCTTCAGAGGTGCCTACGGAGTTCAGGTAGCTCCTTGGAGCACATTTTGTACATCCGCCACTTACTTATACTTTCTGTAGGTCGTCGCTCCATTGCTGGGAATTCAGGAGCGGAGACTCTCCCGAGTCCTTATTATGCCTTAGGCAGCACTGCTTTCACCACTCTTCGCCTTCTCACCCTTCTCAGTACTTCGCGGGTTTTTAATCCCCAGCCAAGGGAAAAGAGTTAGATATTCTTTTCCAAGGCACCAACTGGGCTAAAGAATTAGGTGAAGGATTGGGCCTCTTGGTCGTACACAACCAGCCCTTAAGCATGCATATAATGTCTAAATCTATCATGCCCTGGAGTGTCCTTGGAGGACACTAACTTCTACCTGCTGAGTTATCTCCCAGTGAAGCCAGGATACATTCTCACGACCTGAGGACCAGTTTCTTAGCTCTCTTTCTCCGCTAAATTAGTTTTTTGTTTTCTTTTGTTTTTTAACCAGAGCATACAAGATACTAGTCTTCTAGATTGAGGTTTCCCTCCAGCCTCATGTACTCACCGCACTGGAGGTTCTTGGTAGGGCAGGGTAGGTTCTTGGTGGGGCAGGGTGGGATAGGAAAGGTTGCACAGCTGCCACTCCCTAAGAGTGGTGACAGGGGTCACCACGGAATTAATAACAGCCCTGGTAGCTTTAAAGCTAGCGTTAGGACTCAGGTTTGTTCTGACCTGTGGAATGTTGACCTTCAACTTTTGTAAGGCTGGGAAATTGAATGATTCACGTTGGATTTGGTTGGAGACTCACCTATCATGCATCCTCTCCCCACTAGGCATCTTCCTTCCAAGAAGCTAGACATCCTCCGTTTTTCTTTCTTTTCTCTTTCCTCAGTACATCTTTGAAAGCACGAACACATCATGTGTGTCTTCTCAAATAAGACTGCTTCCCAGTCACCTATCATAGTTACCCTCTCATATTATCTTCTTCAGGATCCAGTCAGAGACAGAAAGAGTGGTTGTTGATTACTTCAGTTTTACCCTAACAAAAATGCTATTTTCTAAATATATTTTTGCTATATTCCATTAGTATGATGGGCATGTTTTTCTTGTCCCTAACGTGGGCAGTGAAAACTATCAGGTCCTTTCCTCGAACTCATTTTCTCATTTATTGCCTTATTTATAGGTTCCTCTTCAGAATCTTTGCACCAGAGGGTCCTCTGAGGAAGATTCTTTGTCCCCAGTTCCTATAACACCTTATAAGAATGAACCCTGGAAATATTTGGACTCAGAAGGTACCTCTGAATGGGAAAGGGGAGGATCATGTGGAGTCTGCAATAAATGGACAGAGACACTTCTACTATCCCCACCAGGAATAACTTGTATGAGTTTTCATTTCAGAATACCAGAACCGCTATGGCTCTCGCCCGGTCTGGGCTGACTACCGTAGAAACCACAAAGGTGGAATACCCCCACAGCGGACTAGAAAGACATGTATTGTGAGTTTCTGAAGATGGTACATGGATGGGATGTGGAGTGAGGGTGAATGCCATAGTGACAATGGCAGTAGCACATTTTCTCACAGGACTTTGAACATCCTTCAACTACTAGTTTCTTTTCTCCACAGCGTAGAGATAAAGTTGCTGGGAATCCCTGTCCCATCTGCCGGGACCACAAGCTGCATGTCGACTTTAGGGTAAGGGCAGTCTTTTCTCTAGGATAAGGATTTGGAGCCTCTTTGTAGTGCTAAAGAGATTACCATGGGTGCCCCACTCTTTCATAGCCTAGCACCCCTACAGTTTATTTTGCATTGGTTTTCTAGTAGTATAAGAACATTCCTTTTTCCAGCTTTTTGCCCTCTACTGTGGCTCATACTAAAAACCTTCATCTCTTACCTATGAATTTACAGTCTAAATTGCAGGTCAGAAAAATGTCTATTTCTTATCTTTTTTTTTTTTTTTTAAAGATTTTATTTACTTATTTGACAGAGAGAGAGATCACCAGTAGGCAGAGAGGCAGGCAGAGAGGGGCGGAAGCAGGCTCCCTGCCAAGCAGAGAGCCCGATGCGGGGCTCCATCCCAGGACCCTGAGATCATGACCTGAGTCGAAGGCAGAAGCTTAACCTCTGAGCCACCCAGGCACCCCAAAGTGTCTATTTCTAATGGGAGAGCAATAGCCAAAGGTTCATTTATATCCATTGCAATTATTAGCAAGTAGATTGGGTTAGTTGTTTTGTTGTCGTTGTTTTTTAGAGAGAGAGTGAGGGAGAAAGAGCCCAAGGAGGAGAGGAGCAGGGGGAATGGGAGCAGACTCCCCACCAAGCAGGGAGCCCAATGTGGGGCTCAATCCCAGGACCCCAGGATCATGACCCGAACTGAAGGCAGACACTTAACAGACTGAGCTACCCAGAGGCCCCTGAGGTTGTGTGGGATTTTTTTTTGTTTTTTGTTTGTTTTTGTTTTTTTGTAATTTTGTTGTCATGTTGATGTTTGGTAACATGCCCATACTTAAGGCTGGAGGGCAAATGCATGAAGCAATATACAGGGTTCAATTATTTAAAAAAAAAACTTATTGCAAGGACAGGACTTGCTCCTTAAAGAGTTCAAAAAGCATATAAAGATAATAATGGGGGGCACCTGGGTGGCTTAGTGGGTTAAGCCTCTGCCTTTGGCTCAGGTCATGATCTCAGGGTCCTGGGATTGAGCCCAGCATCGGGCTCTCTGCTCAGCAGGAAGTTTGCTTCCCCTTCTCTCTCTGCCTGCCTCTCTGCCTACTTGTGATCTCTATCCATCAAATAAATAAATTCTTTTTTTTTTAAATAAATAAATTCTTAATAATAACGGGTAGGGGCGCCTGGGTGGCTCAGTGGGTTAAAGCCTCTGCCTTCGGCTCAGGTCATGGTCCCAGGGATCAAGCCCCGCATTGGGCTCTCTGCTCGGCTGGGAGCCAGCTTCTTCCTCTCTCTGCCTGCCTCTCTGCCTACTTGTGATCTCTGTCTGTCAAATAAATAAATAAAATCTTTAAAAAAAATAAATAATGGGTAAAATGCTCTTCTGAACTTGTGGTAAAGGTATTGGAGCAGAAGCTGAATGATTGGTCATCAGGGGAGTTCAAAGGAATTCGTATATCAGTTAGCAGATCGGGGTGTCTGACTGCTCTCAGGCCTCTCCTGACACCACTGTAGATAACTTCTCAATTTCTTTTTATTTATTTATTTTTTTAAGATTTTATTTATTTACTTAACAGGTATCACAAGTAGACAGAGAGGCAGGCAGAGAGAGTGGGGGAGTCAGGCTCCCCACTGAGCAGAGAGCCCGATGCGGGGCTCAATCCCAGGACCCTGGGATCATGACTTGTGCCAAAGGCAGAGGCTTTAACCCACTGAGCCACCCAGGTAACTTCTCAATTTCAACCGTGTACTATTGGTTTAAAAGTAGAACATTGGCACCTGGGTGGCTCAATTGGTTGAGTGTCTGACTCTTGATTTTGTCTCAGGTCATGATCTCAGGGTTGTGAGATTAAGCCCCTCATCAGGCTCCATGCTCAGCCAGAAGTCTGCCTGAGATTCTCTCCCTATCCCTCTGCCCTTCTGCTCACTCACACATATACACTCACTCTCTCAAATAAATAAATCTTTAAAAAAAAAAACAATACAACCAGTTGTATACAGTTTAGAGTCAATTACATAACCAAGGAAGAAAGATTACAGATTGAATAGTGCAGATGATTCTGCTTGCTCTTCCACTCCACAAGCACATCTCCTTTTTTCCATGGGTGTTATCTTCTGTGATTAACCTGCTGGCTGGCAGTCATTCTACATAATTAGACCTATAAAATGGATGTTAATAATATATATGTTACAGCATGCTATCATAAACGTTCATATTTATACATGCACATTATAACACATAATATTTTTAAGTGATTTCAGGGATTGCCAACTGAGTGTCCCCAATTTTTTGTGTGAGGGGCTGATTTTAGAACCTAACCCCTGTAGAAGATGGTTCTATGTGAGTCTCGGTGACAGAATGTAGGGTGTGTATGAAATGGTTGCAAGGCGCCAAGAAATGGGAAATGTTTGCTGGAGACTTCAAGAATGTATTCAGCAAGGGGCGCCTGGGTGGCTCAGTGGGTTAAAGCCTCCATCTTTGGCTCAGGTCATGATCCCAGTGTCCTGGGATTGAGCCCCAAGTGGGGCTTTCTGCTAAGCAGGGAGCCTGCTTCCCTTCCTCTCTCTCTGCCTGCTTCTCTGCCAACTTGTGATCTCTGTCTGTCAAAAAAAAAAAAAAGAATATTCAGCAAATTGATGGGGCTAAAACTGGGACATGAAGGAGGGTAGCATCTGGAGAGAGACAGAGGCGTTAAGGGTGTCTATGCACATATGTAGGGATTGTGCACTTCCAGTTTCTCAAAGTCTTGCTGTTCTCCCTGCTCTTTTATGTTTTCCTACCACTTTCCTCCACAGAACGTGAAGCTCTTGGAACAGTTTGTCTGCGCCCACACAGGTGTCATCTTCCATGCTCCATACACAGGTTAGCTTATCATCCTTGTCACCACCAAAATAGCTTTTCCTTAGAGCACTCCTCATTTATTCAGTTGTACAACAGGTATGTAAGAGCCACCAGATACTCTTACATATCTTATGTGGCTCTTACATAAGGCATAAAAAGCATGAATGAACTATTTTTCTTGAAGATTTTATTTATTTATTTGACAGAGATCACAGGTAGGCAGAGAGGCAGGCAAAGAGAGAGGAGGAAGCAGGCTCCCTGCTGAGCAGAGAGCCCGATGTGGGATCCCAGGATGCTGGGATCATGACCGGAGCCGGAGGCAGAGGCTTTAACCCACTGAGCCACCCAGGTGCCCCATGAATGAACTCTTGTTGGAAATCTTGCCTTAATGGGTATGTTCACATGTGGACAAAAGGTACAAGCAAGTACCAATGTAAGTAAGTTATCTAAATGTAACTCTTAGAAGTGGTAATTACTTCCTTTCTGTAGGGTCTCTTTGCTTTTACAAAAGGCTTTCTAGCAAATTGTCCTATAAATTCTTTTTGCTGCCAACAATCCAATTAGATCTTCCAAATTTGGAGTTATAATCCTAACAATTGAAGATTACATCTATTCGGGGCACCTGGGTGGTTCAGTGGGTTAAGTCTCTGTCTTTGGCTCAGGTCATGATTTCAGGGTCCTGGGATTGAGCCCCGCATGGGGCTCTGCTCAGCAGGGGGCCTGCCCCCCCCCACCTGCCTGTCTGTCTACTTGTGATCGCTCTCTCTGTCAAATAAATAAATCTTAAAAAAAAAATTATGTCTATTTCTTAATGAAGGCCACAGGTCAGATCTGGCACACTGCCATATCTGTTTATTTTCATATTGTCTATAACTGCTTCCAGGCTACAGTGACAGAGTTGAGTAGCTGAGACAGAAACTGTGGGACTTGCAGATCCTAAAATTTATGTGGCCCTATACAGAAAAATTTTTCAACCACTGCTCTAAAGCAAGATAAATTTGCAAAGAATAATCTGAATCCTCCATTTTAGGAATGGCAACATGATCAGTGGAGTTTGGTTTGTCAGGGAGTTTTACTTTTTGTTTATTTATTTATTTATACTTTTTATTTTTATTTATTTATTTAGTCAGGGAGTCTTAAAGACGAGCTTTATGGCCAGGATGCCTGGATGGCCTCAGGTCATGCTCTCAGGGTCCTGGCCCCATGTCAGGCCTACTGCTCAGTGGGGAGGCAGCTCCCACTGCTTGTGTACTTTGACCCTGACAAATAAAATAAAACAAAAACAAAAAAAACTTCGTAGTGAAGCTATAAAAAGCTGAAGGAACTATTTTGCTACTCTCTCAGATCACATTCTCTAGATCGGGAGCCCTTTATCCTTTACTGAATCTTTCTCAATGGATTGTCCAACCCAAACCTTTAATTAACCACACTTGCCCTTTGAATTATTTTCTGCTCTTGGAGGTTTTACAGTTAAATAGCTTTTCCATAGTGGCTAGACCCCGCTAAAATGTTAATCTCAGCTCTCAGAGAGAGGGGAGTCTTCCCATTGGCTAGATGGGGAAACTGAGGCCAATCAGAGGGGTCAGGGAAGTAGGGTTATTTAGGCAGAGCAAGTCATCCAAACCCAGCTCTTTATAACCATATAGAAGCAGTTGTATTCTCTATTTACTGTGCTTTCTAGTATGAGCACTGTTTTCTTTTTCTCCGTTCAGGGGTCTGTATGAAGCAACACAAGAAGTTGACCCAGGCCATCCAGAAAGCCAGAGATCATGGTGAGCATGAGAAGGGGCCCATTGCATTTTTCTTAGCCATAAAGAAGGTGATTTAGGGCTGGGGGGTGGATATAAATACTCCTGCCTGTCTGAGGAGGTGGCACCCAACATGTTCTCTCTCTCTTTTCAGCACTCCATTGTCCCTTTTTCTCTCTCCTGAGTCGCTTACCTTGTCATTGCCCTGTTGTCTTAATCCTCTTTCCTTTTTCTTCCCTTGTGTAACCATTGGTCCCAATGCCAAAGATAGATCATAGGAGGTCTTTGTATATTTCTGTCCTTGGGCTCCATGACACCTTTGCAGAAATTTAAAAAGATAAGCCCCTGTTAGGGCAGATGTGGCTTTATAGCCCTGGTGTAGGACTGCACAGCTTGGCAGACAAGAGCCCCGGCAGTAAGTAGTCAGTCCCTGTTGCCCCCTTGGCCAGTTGCCTTTGTGCAATGTAGAACATGTATAAATATACTCAGTCCCTCTGACTGGTTCCTCCCTCCCTTTATATGTCATTTTACATGTTGTTTTAACCCCAACTACCCTTCCTTATTTCTCTTCCTTTTTTTCTTTAACCCCCTAGGTCTCCTCAGTTACCACATTCCTCAGGTTGAACCTCGGGACCTTGACTTCAGTACCTCTCATGGAGCTGTGAGTGCTACTCCGCCAGCCCCCTCCCTGGTTTCAGGTGACCGCTGGTATCCATGGTACAGCTGGAAACAGCCACCAGAGAGAGAGTTGTCCCGCCTTCGACGGCTCTATCAGGGCCATCTCCGAGAAGAGAGTGGTCCCCCACCTGAATCAATGCCTGAGGTGCCCCTCACAACCCCAGCTGAAGCCTCCTCCACTGAGCAGAAGAGCCCCCACAGTGCTCTGTAGGAGCTGTAGACTGGGAAGGAATTAAGAGATAGTACCTAGGAATTACATGATGGGATTTCACTCTGGGGAATTGTGTCTCTGGCCAATGGCAGCCTCAGGGCCGGAGAGAAGAAATGATTGCTGTTGAATGGAATAAATGCTTCTGAGGCTTAGGGGAGGGCAGGACAGATGTGTATGGGAAACCCCAGGCTCTATATATTGTAAATAATAGGCTAAACGTTGTTACTTGCTTCAGATTTCTATTAACTTGGCTTTTTCACAATAAAGCTGTATCTCCTGTTTCTTGGCTGAGTTTCAGATTAATGCCATTTGTGGTGGGGGTGGGGGGATTGTTGGTGAATGGGTGCTGGCTCTGGGGAGAGGAGTGATCAGGCTTGAGCCAGACCAGCCAGTGATTCTTGGGACCAGAAATCACCATAAATGAACAGTTGGGCCGTTATGTCATGGTCACCTTTCTGGCCGCCTGTGTCCTACGAGTGGCAGTGTTCCCACCATACCCTAGCAGTTCCCTCATTGTTTGTTGGGGCGTGGGGAGGGGCTGTTGAGGGGGTTGGAGAATGAGACACTAGGCTAGGAAAAATGCATCGCTATGACAGCCGCGTGGATGGGGAGTGGCGTTAAGGGACTGGCCTGCCTGGAGTAAGGCTGGAGGGGTTTGGGGGCGGATATGAAAGGGGATGGGTGGAGGATGGGGCGGGTCCTGAGCCCCTCCTTCGTAGCCGGCAGGAATTAAAGGCTTCCAGAAGTGCTTCCTCTCCCCCACCTTCTCCCTTCAGGGAGGGGCGGAAGTGACGTGATGTGGGGCGGGGTCTGGCCACGCACAATGGGCCATGGAGTTCTCGTTCGATGTGGATGCGCTGCTCCCGGAGCGGATCACGGTGCTGGACCAGCACCTGCGACCCCCAGCCCGCCGACCCGGAACCACAACGCCGGCCCGGTGACATCTCAAACCCTCCCCAAAGCCCTTCTCTCCTTGTTCTTCTGAAAAACCTGGTCCAGGCACCACGCCCCCTTCTCACTGACTAGTGACCTCTCCTTTTGTTGCCCTGGCTCGCCCGTATGGTGACTTTTGACCTTAGACTTGGTGGAATTGATGGGTACTTGCATCTGTGACCTTTCACTCCTTGGCCTGATTTGTTCTAACCAAAGGATGTGGTTGACCCGCCCTTCCTGCTTCCCCGCAATAACCTCAGGGAGGAGGGAGTGTACTGTATTGAAAAGAGGTGTGGCAAAAGTTTGGGTTCCAGAAAGGTGGGGTGGAAAATCAGATTGGAGGTCTCCAAGGTAAAGTCAGGGAGTCTTTAAGTGCTGAACCTGGGTTGAGGTTATGGCCAAGGTTCCCAGGACCCTCTAATTCAGTGAGTATCTGACTCTTTGTTTCCTTTTTTTTTTTTTTTTTTCTGTAGTGTTGATCTGCAACAGCAAATTATGACCATTGTAGATGAACTGGGCAAGGCTTCTGCCAAGGTACTGGGGAGTCTTTAGATGGAGAAAAGGGGAGGGCCTTCCTGGGGCCTGTAGATAAGGAAAGCACAGGTCCTTTGAAATGGACATACAGAAAGTCTGTCTTTATCTTCCTGGCAGGCCCAGCATCTTCCTGCTCCCATCACCAGTGCATCAAGGATGCAGAGTAACCGTCATGTTATGTATGTGCTCAAAGACACTTCAGCGCGACCGTGAGTGCCAAATGCTCTTCCATCCCATACTTGATTCCTTCCTCCCCCAACCCCTCTTCCTTTTTTGACTCTCCCTTACAAATAGCTGCTACTAGCTTGTTTCATTATTTTCCCCATCCTACAGGGCTGGAAAAGGAGCCATTATCGGCTTCCTTAAAGTTGGATACAAGAAACTCTTTGTACTGGTGAGTATTACTACAAGCTGAGAGTTCACATCCCTTGGCTTCTGAGAATAAAAGTTCTAGACGTTGGGAGGCAGCAATGATGTCTGGGTCCTAAAAGGTACTTGTTTTTCTTTCCCTCTTAGGATGATCGTGAGGCTCACAATGAGGTAGAACCACTTTGCATTCTGGACTTTTATATCCATGAGTCACTTCAGCGCCATGGCCATGGGCGAGAACTCTTCCACTATATGTTGCAGGTGTCACTTATTTCACCAGTCTATCCAAGACAGAGAACAAAGTCTCCTTTGTACTAACCCCTTCCAGAGGCCCTGCCTTGTACCCTCCTGCCTGCCATGTTCCCGTATCCTCCTATTCCCTTCCCAGGCTCCTGGGTTCCTGTTGGCATGCTCTCCCCCAACCTTCTCCTACCTTGAGTCTCCTGTTCCCTGCAGAAGGAGCGAGTTGAACCACACCAACTGGCCATTGACCGACCCTCACAGAAGCTGCTTAAGTTCCTGAATAAACATTACAACCTGGAGACCACAGTCCCACAGGTTAGAGGTTTCAGAGGGTAGATCCTTACTGAGCATTTGCATTGAGTCTGTTTATTTGGGACAAAGAAGTGGCATCTTCCAAGTGCTTCTTATTCCCCACTGTATAGGATTCATTTTATACAGCTAAGCTCTTCCTTCCCCCCGCCTTTTTTTTTTTTTTTTTTTTGTGGTAACATCTTTCATTGTGCAGCTCTTTGCTGTCATCTATTTTAATTTTTCACTGTTCTGTATACCCAGTAATATGTTTGTGCTCCAGATGTAGCCAGCTCATTTGCACCTCAGTGTTTATTAAGGCCCAGAAAAATATATTTTCCTTATCCTTTGGGAGCTTTGGTCTAATATGGAGAATGTGGTTTGTGTTAAAGTAAATACAGAATAATGTTACTAATGCTATCCATTCATTTAGCAAATATTTATTGAGCACTTGACACTGTTCTAGACTCTAGGAATACTTATTCAACAAAACAGATAAAAGTCTCTGCCCTTGTGGAACTTATATTCTAGTTGGTTAGACAAACATAGCTATGACTATGTAGCATGATTGATGATAAGTGTTCTGGAAAGATGAGAGCCACTAAGAAGGCTTGCGAGTACCACTGTGGGGATGGGTGTGCATGGGGTAGCAAGTTTAAGTGGGATAGTCAGGGAAGACCTCACTGAGAAAGTGCCATTTGAGCAATAGTTTAAAGGGAGTAAGAATACGAGCCAGGTAATGGAGAGTATAGAGAGGGCATCCCAGGCAAAGGGAATGTCTAATACAAACTCCATGAGTTAGGAATGTGCCTGAGCAAGTGAATTGGCTAGCGTGGCTAGAGCAGCAGGAGTGAAGGGGAGTGTATAAATCAGAGCAGGCAGCAGTGGGGTAGGAATAATATTTCCAACCTTATAGATTATTGTAAAGGCTTTAGTTTATGCTCTAAGTGGAAAGAGAAAAGTCATGGTAGGGGTTTGAGCAGGTGGATGATAATCTGATTTACTTTTAACCAGACTACTTTGGCTGTTAAGAATAGCAGTAGGCGAAGGGGGCGCCTGGGTGGCTCCGTGGGTTAAAGCCTCTGCCTTCAGCTCAGGTCATGATCTCTTAGGGTCCTGGGATCGAGCCCCGCATCAGGCTCTGCTCAGCAGGGAGCCTGCTTCTTCCTCTCTCTCTCTCTGCCTGCCTCTCTGCCTACTTGTGATGTCTGTCAAATAAATAAATAAATCTTTTAAAAAAAAAATAGCAGTAGGCGGGTGCCTGGGTGGCGCAGATGGTGGAACGTCTGCCTTTGGCTCAGGTCATGATCTTGGGGTCCTGGGATCGAGTCCCACATTGGGCTCCCTGCTCCCTGGGGAGCCTGCTTCTCTTTCTGCCTCTACTTCTCTCTCTCCCTCTCTCTCTCATGAATAAAGAAATAAAATTTAAAAAAAAAATAGACTAGTAGGGGTACGATTGGGTGGCTCAGTCGGTTAAGTGTCTGCCTTCAGCTCAGGTCATGATCCTAGGGTCCTGGGATCGAGTTCTGCATCAGGCTCCTTGCATGGCATGGAGCCTGTTTCTTCCTCTGCCTGTCTCTCTCTCTCTCTCTCTGACAAATAAATAAAATAAAAAAAAAAAAAGAATAGCAGTAGGGGAGCAAAGATAGAAGCAAGTAGACCAGTTAGGAAACGACAATCCTGGGGTGCCTGGGTGGCTCAGTCATTGGGCATCTGTCTTTGGCTCAGGTCATGATCCCAGGATCTTGGGATCGAGCCCCACATCTGGCTCCCTGCTCAATGGGGAGCCTGCTTCTCCCTCTCCCTATATATCCACCCCCTTATGTTTTCACTATCTCTCTCAAATAAATAAAATCTTTTTTAAAAATTTTATTTATCAATTTGATAGAGGGACAGCGAGAGAGGGAGCACAGCAGGGGGAGTGGGAGTTTAGTTTATTATTTAGTTACTTGAGGCCACTGGTGATCCTAATCAGCCTTTTCCGTGCAGTAGTGGGTGGAAGACTGAATGGAGTGGGCTTTAGGAGATTGAGAAGCGGGGCGCCTGGGTGGCTCAGTGGGTTAAGGCCTCTGCCTTTGGCTTGGGTCGTGATCCCGGGGTCCTGGGATCGAGCCCCGCATCAGGCTCCCTGCAGGGAGCCTGCTTCCCCCTCTCTCTCTGTCTGCCTCTCTGCCTACTTGTAATCTCCGTCTGTCAAATAAAATCTTTAAAAAAAAAAAAAAAAGGAGATTGAGCAGCTAGAAAGTGGAGACAAGAATAGGCCACTCTTTTAAATGCTGCTTTAAGGGGGGCATCTGGGTTGCTCAATCGGTTAAGCGTCTGACTCTTGATTTCGGCTCAGGTCATGATCCTCAGGGTCCTGGGATTGAGCCCTGTTGTTTGTCTGGCTCCAGGCTCAACAGGATTGAGGATTTCTCTCCCTTTCCCCCACCCTCCTCCCACTTGGCCTGCAAGCTCTTTATCTCTCAAATAAGTAAATTTTTTTTTTAAGATTTTATTTATTTATTTGAGAGAGAGAGGGAGAGAGAGAAAGCGCATGCAAGCACATGAGCAGGGTAACGGGCAAGGTGAGAAGCCGGCTGCCTGCTGAGCGGGGACCCCGATGCAGGACTCAGTCCCAGAACTCTGGGATCATGACCTGAGCTGAAGGCAGGTGTTTAACTGGCTGAGCCACCCAGGAGCCCCTCAAATAAGTAAATCTTAAAAAAAAAAAAAAAAAAAAAAAAGGACGCCTGGGTGGCTCAGTTAATTAGGCGGCTGCCTTCGGCTCAGGTCATGATCCCAGCGTCCTGGGATCGAGTCCCACATCAGGCTCCTTGCTCGGCAGGGAGCCTGCTTCTCCCTCTACCTCTGCCTACCACTCTGTCTGCCTGTGCTCGCTCTCTCTCCCTCTCTCTCTGACAAATAAATAAATTTTAAAAATAAATAAATAAATAAATAAATAAATAAATAAATAACGGGGCACCTGGGTGGCTCAGTGGGTTAAAGCGTCTAACTCCAGCTCAGGTCATGATCCCAGGGTCCTGGGATAGAGCCCCACATCGGGCTCTCTACTCACCAGGGAGCCTGCTTCCTCCTGACTCTCTGCCTGCTGCTCTGCCTACTTGTGATCTCTGTCAAATAAATAAATAAAATCTTTAAAAAAAAATGCTGCTTTAAGGGGAACAAAGAAAGAGCAAGAGCTAGAGGGGAAAGTGGATTAAGAGAGGGTTGATTGGGGCACCTGGGTGGTTCAGTGGGTTAAGCCTCTGCCTTTGGCTCAGGTCATGATCTCAGGGTCCTGGGATCAAGCCCCGCATCGGGCTCTCTGCTCAGTGGGGAGCCTGCTTCCCCCTCTTTCTCTGCCTACTTGTGATCTCTCTCCGTCAATAAATAAATAAAATATTTAAAAAAACAAAAGAGGGACGCCTGGGTGGCTCAGTTGGTTAAGCAACTGCCTTCGGCTCAGGTCATGATCCCAGTGTCCTGGGATCGAGTCCCACATCCGGCTCCTTGCTCGGCAGGGAGCCTGCTTCTCCCTCTGCCTCTGCCTGCCACTCTGTCTGCCTGTACTCGCTCTCTCTCACTCTCTCTCTCTGATAAATAAATAAAATCTTTAAAAAAAAAAAAAAGAGGGTTGACCGTTTTCAGTTGGAAGAACCAACAGCATAAGGACAACTCAGTAGAGAGAAAATGTGATGATGTCAGAGAACGTGGGGTGAATTGCTGAAACAATGTCATGGGCAGGAGGGATTGAGATTGGGTTGACAAGTTAGCCTTGGATTTGGAGCATGGACACTTATTCCACTGATATATGATTTGATTGTGCTTACAAAGGCATAAAGACATGGTAGTGAATGCTATCTTGGGGTGGGGATTGGGTAAAGGAATGCTTGACAAGTTTAATCTTGAAAGGTGAATGTCATGGGGACAGTGGACAACTAGGCAGGCTAAAGTGCATTTCATATACAGGAACCAGCATGAACAAAAGCGGATAGGTATTCAGTTGTGTATGGCAGGCAGTTTGGTGTGGCAGGAATGCTGGGCATGTGCTTGTTTCTGGAGGAGGGTGGGTGGGTAGACAGGGTCAAGGCAGGAAACAGGCAGGGTCTGTTTATATTTAGAATGTCTTCACTTTGTACACTGTTCCATTAAGAGGCAGTGGAGAGCAGTGAAAGGAGCACAGTATCAGGCATACCCAAGTAACTAAGAGACCAAAACATTATAGAGTATAAATAATCATGTAAACAATGATTCATGAGCTCTGTGCTATCTACATGGATCGTCTCAGTGGACCCTTGTACATCTCTTTGAGATGGGTACTTCTATTGATTGCATTTGAGATTTATACAGTTTAGTGCTTTGACCAAGTTCCATAGCTAATAAGTAGCAGAGCAAGAATTTGAACCCATTGCCACTCTTTTTTTTTTTTTTTAATGTTAAGCACTTTGGTTTTTTTGTTTTTTGTTTTACTGTTTTTTAAATTTAAATTCAATTAATGAACCCATTGCCCATTCTTTTTTTATTTTTAAGATTTTATTTATTTCACAGAGAGAGATCACAAGTAGGCAGAGAGGCAGGCAGAGAGAGAGGGGGAAGCAGGCTCCCCGCAGAGTAGAGAGCCCGATGCGGGGCTGGATCCCAGGATCCTGGGACCATGACCTGAGCCGAAGGCAGAGGCCTTAACCCACTGAGCCACCCAGGTGCCCCCCCATTGCCCATTCTTTTTTTTTTTTTTTTTAAAGATTTTATTTATTTATTTGTCATAGAGAGCGAGAGAGAGTGAGCACAGACAGACAGAGTGGCAGGCAGAGGCAGAGGGAGAAGCAGGCTCCCTGCTGAGCAAGGAGCCCGATGCGGGACTCGATCCCAGGACGCTGGGATCATGACCCGAGCCGAAGGCAGCCGTTCAACCAACTGAGCCACCCAGGCGTCCCCCCATTGCCCATTCTTGATGGGCAATGTATTCCTGGCTGAACTGCTACAGCTAGAATCAGGAGTCTGGGGCTTGAGGCCCAGCTCTGTCACTTGTTAGCTACTTGGCTTGGGCAGGCCATGTCTCCAAGTCTTTACTCTTTAACATAGTGACTCCAAGGATTGTTGTGAAGGCCAAATTGAATACGAAACTATAATGAAATCACTCTAAGATAGTCAATTACTAGTTATCAAAGTGGCACCCTGTCCTCCAGCATGTCTTTGACAATTCCATCCATTTGAATGCTACTTAAAGCTTAGTTTTTGTTTGGTTTTTTTTTTTTAATTTATTTATTTGTCAGAGAGAGAGGGAGAGAGAGCGAGCGAGCACAGGCAGACAGAGTGGCAGGCAGAGGCAGAGGGAGAAGCAGGCTCCCTGCTGAGCAAGGAGCCTGATGTGGGACTCGATCCCAGGACGCTGGGATCATGACCTGAACCGAAGGCAGCCGCTTAACCAACTGAGCCACCCAGGCGTCCCTTAAAGCTTAGTTTTTCTCAGTATTTGTATACTTAAGCCATTTGGCCTGGTGTGTGTATGTATGTATATATGTTTAAGCCTCTGTTTTGAAAGTTTTGGATGCCTCTTCTTCCCTGGTGTTTTGTGCAGTGTGTCTCCATTACCCTGGGTCCTGGGAGAACTAAAAAGTAGGGTACAGGTTTTTGGGTTTTGAGATAAAATGCACTCTTAACTATGTAAAATACACAGTTCAGTGGTTTTTAGTATATTCAGTGTTGTCTGTTTATTCCTGGTCTCTAATTCCAAAACCTTTCCATCACACAAAGAGAAACCCAGAATCATTAAGCAGTCACTTCCTGTATACACCTTTTCCCAGCCTTTGTCAGCCAGTATTCGGCTCTGTCAATTTGCTTATTCTGCACATTTTACATAAATAGAATCATACGATATGTGGCCTTTGTGTTTGCCTTTCACTTACCATAATGTCTTCAAAGGATTCATTCATGTTGCAGCCTGTATCAGTACCACGTGCCTTTTTATGGGTGAATAATATTCATCATATGGATATATCACATTTTGCTTATCCATTTATCAGCTGATTCAGAATTGGTTGTTTCCATGTTTTGGCTCTTATGAGTAATACTGCTATGAACATTTGTGTGCAAGATTTTGTTTGCACGTATCTTCTTAGTTTTCTTTTTTAAGATTTTATTTATTTATTTGGCAGAGAGAGAACACAAGTAGGCAGAGAGGCAGGCAGAGAGAGAGGGAGAAGCAGGCTTCCCGCTGAGCAGCGAGCCTGATTCGGGGCTTGATCCCAGAACCCTGAGATCATGACCTGAGCAGAAGGCAGAGGCTTAACCCACTGAGCCACCCAGGAGTCCCTAGTTTTCTTGGGTATATACCTAAGAGTGGAATTGCTGGGTCATGTGGTAATCTTTAACTTTGAGGAACTGACACCGTGTTTTTCCACAATGACCAACATTTTATATCCTCTACCAGCAATGTATGAGTATTCCAATTTCTCAACATCCTCACCAACATTTGTCATTTTTTTTTTTTTTTTTTTTTTTTTTTTTAAGGTTTTAATTCATTGATTAGACAGAGAAAGCACAAGCAGGCAGAGGGAGAGGGAGAAGCAGGCTCCCTGCTTGGCAGGGAGCCTGACTCAGGCCCCATCCTAGTACCTGGGATCACAATCTGAGCTGAAGTTAGAGGCTTAATCCTCTGAGCCACCCAGGTGCTCCACCTTTTTTTTTTTTTTTTTTTTTTTTGATTAGCTATGTTAGTGGATATATCACTAGGATCTCTTTGTAGTTTCAATTTGCATCTCCTTGTTGACTAATGATGTTCAGCATCTTTTCAAGTGCTGATTGGTCATTTGCATATCTTCTTAAGAGAAATGTTTATTCAAGTACTATGCCCACTTTTTTTTTTTTTTTTTTTAAGTAGATTCCACACCCAGCCTGGAGCCCAACATGGGGCTTGAACTCATGACCCTGATGAGATCAGGACCTGAAATGAGAGTAAGAGCCAGATACTTAGCTAACTGAGCTACCCAGGCACCCTCCTTGTGCTTATTTTTAAAGTGTGTTCTCAGGGGTGCCTGGGTGGCTCAGTGGGTTGAAGCCTCTGCCTTCGGCTCAGGTCATGCTCTCAGGGTCCTGGGATCGAGCCCGGCGTTGAGCTCTCTGCTTATAAGGGAGCCTGCTTCCTCCTATCTCTGCCTGCCTCTCTGCCTACTTGTGATCTCTGTCTGTCAAATAAATAAAATCTTAAAAAAAAAAAAAGTGTTCTCTCTTTTTGACTTGTAATTGTTCTTTATATATTCTAGATATAATGCCCTTATCAGGTGTATGATTTGCAATTATTTTTTCCTATTCTGTGGGTTTTTTCATTTTTCTAAGTAATTTTGTGTATTTCTTTTTTTTTTTTTTTTAAGATTTTATTTATTTATTTGAAAGAGATAAAGACAGCAAGAGAGGGAACACAAGGAGGGGGGAGTGGGAGAGGGAGGAGCAGGCTTCCCACTGAGCTGGGAGCCCCATGCAGGATTCAGTCCCAGAACCCTGGGATCTTTTTTTTTTTTTTTTTTTTAAGATTTTATTTAGGGACGCCTGGGTGGCTCAGTTGGTTAAGCGGCTGCCTTCAGCTCGGGTCATGATCCCAGAGTCCTGGGATCGAGTCCCACATCGGGCTCCTTGCTCGGCAGGGAGCCTGCTTCTCCCTCTGCCTCTGCCTGCCACTCTGTCTGCCTGTGCTCACTCTCTCTCCCTCTCTCTGACAAATAAATTAAAAAAAAAAAAGATTTTATTTATTTGACAGAGATCACAAGCAGGCAGAGAGAGAGAGGGGGAAGCAGGCCCTCCGCCGAGCAGAGAGCCTGACGTGGGGGCTCGATCCCAGGACCCTGAGATCATGACCTGAGCCACCTAGGGCCCCAGTTTTTTTCATTTTCTTTTCAAAAGATTTTATTATTTGACAGAGACACAGCGAGATAGGGAGCACAAACAGGGGGAGTGGGAGAGGGAGAAGCAGGCTTCCCGTGGAACAGAGCCTGATGTGGGGGTTGATCCCAGGACTCTGGGATCATGACCTGAGCCGAAGGCGGATGCTTAATGACTGAGCCACCCAGGCACCCCGTTTTTTCATTTTCTTTTTTTTTTTAATAATTTATTTTTTAAAGATTTTATTTACTTATTTGACAGATCACAAGTAGGCAGAGAGGCAGGCGGAGAGAGAGGGGGAAGCAGGCTCCCTGCTGAGCCGAGAGCCCGATTCAGGGCTTGATTCCAGGACCCTGGGATCATGACTTGAGCTGAAGGCAGAGGCTTTAACCCACTGAGCCACCCAGGCGCCCCTTGTTTTTTCATTTTCTTGATCGTGTCTTTGGAAGTACAAAAGTTTTGCTTTTGGTGAAGTCCAGTTTGTTTTTTTTCTTTTGTTACTTGTGCTTTGGTGTCATATTTAAGAAACAATTGCCTAATCTGGGTCATGAAGATTTTCCCATTTCTTTCTTTCTTTCTTTTTTTTTTTTAGAGAGAGAGTGCACAAGCAAGGTGGGGGTGCAGAGGGAGAGAATCTTAAGGAGACTCCTAGCTGAGCACGGAGCCTGATTCGGGAGTAGTCTCACGACCCTGAGATCATGACCTGAGCTAAAACCAAGCATTAGATGCTCAACCGACTGAGCCACTGAGCAAACCCCCTCCATGTTTCTTTCTAAGAGTTTCATAGTTTTAGCTCTTGACACTTAAATCTTTGGGGTGCCTGGCTGGCTCAGTCGGAAGAGCCTGTGACTCTTGATCCTCTAAGTTGTGAGTTTGAGCCCCACATTGAATGCAGAGATTACTTAAATAAAGAAAAAATTTTTTTCACCCAAAACATTTAGGGTCTTTGACCTGGTTGAAATTGTTTTTGTCTGATGTGAGTTAGAGGTCCACGTTCATTATCTTACATGTGAATATTCAGTTGTTCAAGCACCATTTGTTAAAGGAAGCTGTTTTTCCCCCATTGAATCATATTGGCATATCCCTTAAAAATTGACTGTAGAGGGGCGCCTGGGTGGCTCAGTGGGTTAAAGCCTCTGCTTTCGGCTCAGGTCATGATCCCAGGGTCCTGGGATCGAGCCCCACATTGGGCTCTCCGCTCTGCGGAGAGCCTGCTTCCTCCTCTCTCCCTGCCTGCCTCTCTTGCCTACTTGTAATCTCTGTCAAATAAATAAATAAAATCTTTAAAAAAAAATTGACTGTAGACACATGGGTTTTTTTCTGGACTCTATTCATGCTATTGGTCTGTAAGTCTCTTCTGGCCTCTTCAATACCATTTTGATAACCATACCTTGTAATAAGTTTTGAGATCAGGAAGTATGAATCCTGGACTCTATTTCTGGACTCTATTCATGCTATTGGTCTGTAAGTCTCTTCTGGCCTCTTCAATACCATTTTGATAACCATACCTTGTAATAAGTTTTGAGATCAGGAAGTATGAATCCCCCAAGATTGTTTTGGCTATTTGAGGTCCTTTGTAATTCTGTATCAACTTTTAGGATCAGTTTATCAGGGTCTAGTTTTTAACTGAGTCTGTTAACAAGGACAGGAAGGCTGGCTTTTGTTCCTCCCATTGTGGTTTTTCTGGGACAAGGTTCTGTCCCCATGTAGTTGTGAATGGCTGAATGAACAACTATATTTTATTTGTTTCATCTTATAGGTCAACAACTTTGTGATCTTCGAAGGCTTCTTTGCCCATCAACATCGTAAGTTTTGTCACCTTGTATATGTTGGCCAAGTAGTTGGGGTGAGGGGAAGGAAAGAGGTGGATTCTTGATCCCACTGGTCCCCTTACTGAGGGGTACCACTGCTTCCTTCCTCCCAGGGCCCCCTGCTCCCTCCCTGAGGGCATCTCGACACTCTCGCGCTGCTGCGGTTGATCCTACACCCGCTGGTAAAGCTGCAGTGAATGGGTGGAACTGTAGGCCACAGTGGCTCGCTCCTCTGGAAGCCACAGGGAGCACAGTGCGATTATGGGCAATTTGGGAAAATTCTAAAGCAGCCCAAGTCCCAGCAGTTGTTACCCATCTGCTTTTGCCCTCATGAGCTTAGTACTTCTTAGGCTTGTCAGAACTTTTAACTGAGTGAGCTCATCGGGAGCCTGTTTGATGGTTGATATGTATGGCATCTCTTGCTGCTTCAGGTCCATCAAAGTAGGCCAGGGTCACATTCCTTTGCAGACCCCTCAGGTTTCTGTCAGTTGAGGGATAGACAAGTGCGGCCACCCCTTCCATTTCCAGTTATAGAATAGCGACATGAATGGTCCAAAGTTTAAATATTAGTTTTAGAAAATAACGCTCAGGATTTATGATATTTCCAACAAAATAATGAAATTGATCTGGAGAAACCAAATCTAGGAGGTATTGAAATGCTCCCCAGGCTCCCCATTCCATCCTCATACACACACACTCCCTGCCAATCTGAGCCCCACTCTTCCTTCCTCACTGTCTCCCACGGGTAGAGATGCACAGCTTGCACAGAAGTGTTCCCTTGCTGAGCTGGCCTTGTGGCTAGCTCTTACCTCCTCCATGGCCAGGAAAGGGAGTAACCACCACTCAAAGAACAATCTTACCATTTACTAGCTTTGACCAGTGTCAGGGAGGCAATTCATATCCATGACTCACTTTGCTTGCCAAGGCTTCCCCCATCCAGCTCCTGCTGACTACAGGCTGAGAGGGAGTGAGAGCCAACAAGGACAGTGAGGACCCAGGTCCACAGGGGAAGGGACCATGGATAAAAGCCCAAGTGGATTTGCTGAGCAGTCTCTCATTTGCCACACACAATAGAGAACCTCTTGAGAAGGAAAGGGAGGGAGCAAATAGAAAAGCGAGGGGACGGGAAGCAGAGCTTTGCATAATATGTTAGCCTCCCATTTACTGTGCTAACTCCAAATGTCTTTGTTTTCTCCTCAAACTTTGTTTTTCCTAAGAAAGCTTAAATCTTGCCCTGGAAGGAGAGGTTCTGTCCTACCCCAGCCTCCCCTGATCTCTCCAAAGCAATTCCTAATTAACCAAGGACTTTGTCCATCTCATCTAGAGGGACCTGGGGTCCTCATTGGCCCGGCTGGGACCATTCCACTGCCCCAGAATCCCAGGGGGGCATGACAGCACCCACTGACAGTAAGAACTTGCCTCCCTTAGCCAACTTTCTCCTGCATCTCCCAAGTCCCAGAGTCAGTCTCCCCCTGGAACTTTCCCCCCAACTCTGCATTTGGCCTGCTCCTTCTGGCTCCCCTCAAAAGTGCTCCAGCATTTCCCCTGAATTCCCTCTTGGTGTGAAGGCATTGCCACAGGGCTTCTGCGATGGAGCTGAACTGAATTCTCTCCTTCCCCAGGAGGAAATGTGGTGTCAGGGAGCAGAGGTTCAGGGTCAAGGGGGTAGTGGCTGGGAGGAGGGGTGCAGAGTATGTCTTCTAATGCTTACCTTGTCTATGTGCTCTCCACTGCCAGCTCCAGCAAGAAAGCTGCCACCCAAGAGAGCAGAGGGAGACATTAAGCCATATTCCTCTAGTGACCGAGAATGTAAGACTGGGGTAGGGTGGCTGGGCTTGGCATTAACCCAGAAGGATTAGTTCTCTCTAAAGGCTCTGATTTCTTTTTTCTACTCAAATCTTTACTGTCATCACTCTCTTCTCCTTTTTCTTCTTTCTCCGTCTTGCTCTATATTTTCCCTCTTGCCAGTTCTGAAGGTAGCTGTGGAGCCTCCTTGGCCCCTAAACAGGGCCCCTCGCCGTGCCACGCCTCCAGCCCACCCACCTCCCCGCTCCAGCAGCCTGGGAAACTCTCCAGAACGGGGTCCTCTCCGCCCCTTTGTGCCAGAGCAGGAGTTGCTGCGTTCCCTGCGCCTCTGCCCCCCACACCCTACCGCCCGCCTTCTGCTTGCTACTGACCCCGGGGGCAGCCCAGCCCAACGTCGGCGCACCAGGTAATAGGAGTTGGAGGGTTAGGGAGCCTCAGAACTTTCAAAGAGGATGTTAGTAATGGCAAAGGGGAGTTTGAATCTGCCAGAGATATGAAGCAATAGGACAGATGGATTGGAGAGTCCTGAAACCTTTTGAGAAGAATATATTGGACCAGATTTATGGGAGCAGTCTGGAAGTAAGTTTCTTGAAGGAGTAGAATAGTACTTTATATTCTAGGTACTCTAGTTTTGTGTTTTGTTTTTTTTTTAAGATTTTATTTATTTATTTGACATAGATCACAAGTAGGCAGAGAGGCAGGCAGAGGTGGAGGGGGAGGCAGGGTCCCTGCTGAGCACAGAGTCAAATGTGGGGCTCGATCCCAAGACCCTGAGATCATGACTTAAGCAGGGCAGAGGCTTAACCCACTGAGCCACCCAGGCTAGTTTAAAAACTAGGGACTCTAGTTTTTAAAGTGAGATGGAAGGAAGGATAGGAAGAACATATCCATTGGGTGGGGGGGACTGAGTCTCTCAGATTGGGGAAATCTTGGTTTCATGCTTACTGGGAAGATGCAATGTTTCTGACAGTTTGGGGAGCCACTGGCCTCATGTTACTACTCTGTATAGCAGGAACCCGTCCCAGCAAATGGAGTGGGTATCTCCTTGATTTCTCTCCCTAGCTTTCTCTTCACTTCTGACTTCTGTTTTTCTCTCTCCCCCATTTTCCCTTTCCCGTTCTCCTGTCCATAACACTCTTCCACAGTTCCCTTCCCCGCTCTGATGAGAGTCGATACTGACAGATAGTTACCCCCTTCCCTCCCTAGGAGACCTGGGGTAGGCAGAGCCCCCTCTCCCTGAGAACCCCACATCCACTCTTCCATTGTAGTCCCCAGGTTCCATTGGAAACTGACAGAGCTTGTAGGATTCCCTCTTCCTCTTTCTTGGGCAAAGATGTTGTTAGAGTCCCAGATGGGCTAATACTTTGTAGCTTTTCTTATGTAGAAAGCAGGCCTTCTTTCCTAAGTGGGCTCTGCACACTCCCACGGATAGCCTGATTCGCCGCCAGATCCCGTGGTTGGGTGGCTCATACTCATTACCCAGAGAAGCACATTCTTGCTTGCTGTTAGACTCTGGAACATCTTGGAAGGTCTAAGGGCCTCCTCTGCCAGGGAAACGTTTTAAGGAGTCTTGTCCATGAAATAAATCCCATAGTCCTTCTACAGCATTACTGGTGGCTCTAATACTGTTTTGTGCTGCCTACCACACTTAACTTTCTCAGCCTGCTGAAGCCAACCGATGAGCTCTGCTTCAGAGCAGTTCAGTGATAAAGGACAGGGTCTTAAATGACCAGGCCCCCAAAGGGATCCACTCAACATTGCCAAACTCTTAATCTCCCCACATTTTGTATACATGTCCGGGAACCCCCAAACTAATGTCTGTTTTGAGGCTCTGAAGACTTCCCACACTTCTAAAGATACTACCACTTTCCCTAGATCCAGATTCTGTGAGGGAATTGTTTCTTGGCAGTAGATGCCATTTAGTATCCTGGGGTCACTCTTAGCCATGTTTCAGAACAAGCCCTGAGTCTCAAGTATCTGTTAGCTTCTGGGATCCCCTCTTGCATATACCCTGCCCCAGTAGCTAGATGATGATATATTCTAGTCTTGTGAGATTTTCTTGAGGTGGTATGGGAACTCTTCCTCTGGCCTAACTTCTTTTCCTCCATAGCAAGAACCTTCCCTGCTCCATACCCAGGGTATGGAACATCTTCACCCTCCCTACTCTCTGAATGTGTGATAGATCAGATACCCCTACTGTGTTCCCCCATCCCAGTACTTGGGAGCAGGATCTCCCTCTCTCCCAACTCCTTTTCCTTCTCCTTTTCAGTGTTGTCTGAATAAAGTGTGCATTCTTTTGTGTTTTTTAAATGGACATTTTCAATGAAAAAAAAAATCAAAAAACCCCCCAAACTTCAGGTCTCAGTCTCATTTGTGTGTCACCTGATTTTTTTCCTGGGATCCCTGGCCCTCTGATTCTCCTTACCTTTGTGATCTGCTGGATCTTATGCAGATTCTGTCTCCTGTAATGTAGTAGCTGGATCCCTCTGTATAGGGTGCTAGATGTACTCCCCCATTACCTCCAGAAACCTCCAGCTCTCCACAGTGATGTCTACCCTTTAGCCTAGACCAGCCATTGCTGAAATATCAATATTTACCAACATCTCTGGAATCCACTCATTGCCTCCTGACTATTCCCTGGATTCCACTTCCCATTCTGATTTCCTGCCCCCACCGCCACCCTTGGACCTCTCTCAAAATAATTCCTTTTCCTCCTGAATTCAGCCTTGTCAATCCCTATTTCCCTCTGGTCTGACGTATCCTGTAATTTAAAGTAACCATGTTTTCTAAACCAAACACCAGGGCACCTGGTCCAACAAACTTTTTTGCCTGAGTCTGGTTGTCTGGCATAACTTCGATCACATTTACCCTTACTTTTAACACATTAGAACTAATATCAACAAACCAGGACTACTCCAGAGAAATCTTGGGGTATGAAATGGGCTCCCTCCTCTTTTCTGAGGCACAGCTTAATTTAAAACCCCATAGGAATGATAATTACCCTTCTCTTTCTCCTGTATTATTCCTTTCATTCTTCTCCTCTGATTCCTTCATACCCACTCATCTTTCTTCCTATAGCCTCTTCCCCATCATCTTCCATTTCTTCTACAGAGGGGCTCCCCCAGGGCTGGTAGCCCAAAGCTGCTGCTACAGCCGCCATGGGGGGCTGAATTCCTCATCCCCCAATACAGGTAAGTATTCATCCCTCCTTACCCTCAAACCAGGCCATATTGGCTATCTACTCCAGTCTTCCCATGCACATGCCGTGTGTTTTCATAGGCAACCAAGAATCGAAGCAGGGGGAACAGGACACAGAGAATAGGTGAGGTCTGAACCCTTCCCCTACCAGCCTCCCACCACCTCTGACTCCTTTTCCTAACATCACTCTCAGCTCCTTTCTCCTCTGAACACCAGCTCCTCCCACAGATTGTTCTAACACCCTAATATTCTGAAACACACTTTCCCCATAGGTACCTTTGGTACTGTCTGAGGGGTTTCAAATTTGGATGTAGCCCTAATGGTTTCAGCCTCATACTCCCATCATATGTCCTATTCTACATCAGGGCCAGACCTTGAAGAGTATGATCTTACTTTAGTATCCCTATAACCCATTCTCCATCTCCCTCCCACCTACCAGGTCTGCCAGCGAGGAGCAGGTCTTGTCACAGGCTGGGTCTGGGGAAGAACACATGCACACAGTTCCTCCACAGGCCCAGGCCCTACCAGCCCAGGCCTGGACAATGGGTGGGAACATATTCAACGCCAGGTTCATTCGAAAGTTGCAGGACCTTCGCAGCACCAGGCCTTGGTGACCGCAACCCTCTCTTACACCTTCAAAGTCAGTATTCTCACTATAGGAGGTAGCCAAAGCCCACCCTCATAATGGATGTATTCATTCATTCGTTCATTCATTCACTCAGCAGGCTTTTAAATGCCAAGTCATTTGTATTTTATTTTTAACCAGAGTAATAAAAGTATTTATTTTTATCACGAGGGCTGCTAGAAGTTGTCATTTTCAATCCCACCCCTTGCTCTTAGTATACCTGGTTCAGTCCCATTATCCCCCAGCTTTTTGCGCAAGCGCTACAGGTAAAACAGCCCTGTTCCCTGGGACCTAATTTACTGCGCAAGCGCGCTTAGACGGCCTCGTGAGCCAGCAAGCGCAAGCGCACTCACTGCAGACGAATGCCTCATCGCCTCCTTGGAACCCGCTGCAGTGCGCAAGCGCGCAACATCTCCGTTTCCCTCTCTCCAGCCCCTTCACACACACACACACACACCCCCCACACCCACACCCTCCCCCCCCACCGCTTTCCCCTTCAAGAAGCCGGCTCCGGGGCGTGCTCACCCCTGTGAGGAGGCCAGAGGCCGGACACTGGAGGCGCTGTCTCCGCTCCCGTTAGATCATGTACCAGCCCAGCCGGGGGGCGGCCCGGCGTCTCGGCCCCTGCCTCCGCACTTACCAGGCTCGCCCCCAGGTGAGAGCAGAAGGGAAACAGGAGGGGAGGAGAGGGGGCGGGGAGAGACCCTCCTCAGAGTCGGCGTGTGGGGCGGAGCGCGCGCCCCGTCCACGCAGGCGCAATGCCGTCCTGCCGCCCTTCTCACCTGTGCAGGGCGGCGCGTGGAGGGGCGAGGGGTCGTGGGGGCCCGGAGGAGCGTACAGCCGGGCGTGGCGTGCACGCGATGTTGGTTCTCCTGGGTCTCGGGTGTGCAGGCGGCGTTGAAGCAGGGCCGACGGGGCGCGGCCGCATTTCGCCGGCGTTTCCGCGGTTACCTGTGCATGGAGGTGATTTGAAGGACAAGGGGCGGAGAGGTTCGCAGCCTGGCCGCGGAGCCGCCCCGGAATTCCCAGATGCCGAACAGACAGACCTGCGGGCCGCCCTGTGCAGCCCGCGTATCATACACCGGGATAGCGGTCAGGGCGGAAAGGCCGGCCTGGGTGGATCCGGTTCTAGTCCCTGCGCCCGGCAGGGCAAAATGGCCACGCCCCTAGCGGAGACGGCGCCTTAGGGCCGGCGGTACTCCCTGCAGCGCCCACCAGCCTTCCCGGAAGTGAGACAGCCCCACAGGGGTTCCTTGAGAGCAAAGGACTCAGGCCAGGCTTGACTTTGGGTGACCTCCCGCCCATCGCACTTTCAACGTCGGTAAACCAGGCGACTTGAAGCCCAGCCTTTAACGGTCTCCTCGGCTTGTTTGTGTCATTAGCGGAGCCCGAAATGTTAGTAGCTTACATTTACATACTACTTTATAGATGACGAAGTTATATTTACATTTATTATGTCCGATAGTCCTCATAACAGTTCAGTGTGGCTTCATCGTCCTTGTGTATAAGAGGACATTTATAAGAAATAGGCATAGGGAATGAGAGTGCCCGAGGTAATCAGAGCTCAGAAAGATGTCCCCTGCTTACAGCTGGATTTTTTTTTTTTAAGATTTTATTTATTTGACAGATCACAAGTAGGCAGAGAGAGAGGGAAGCAGGCTCCTCGCTGAGCAGAGAGCCCCATGCGGGGCTCTATCCCCAGGACCCTGAGATCATGTCCTGAGCTGAAGGCAGAGGCTTTAACCCACTGAGCCACCCAGGGGCCCCTGGATATTTTTTTCTATCACACACTTCATGGTGGAGTTGTGTTACCGGCCACCGGCCACGTCATTTCATCCACATTTACACTAAAATCTGTTGCTCCATTCCTTTGTTCATTTTTCAAAATATTAGGATTTTTTCCTGTAAGAGAGGTGTAACTGCCCCCAAACTGTTGTGATCTTAAACTAATGTTTTGGGGAAGTACTTGTACCTGTGTCACAGGAAACTTCCTGTTTTCAGTAGAGATAAAGTTGGATTCATCCAGGGGCGCCTGGGTGGCTCAGTGTGTTAAGCCTCTGCCTTCGGCTCAGGTCATGGTCCCAGGGTCCTGGGATCGAGCCCCGAGGCTCAGGTCATGGTCCCAGGATCCTGGGATCGAGTCCTGAGTGGGGCTCTCTGCTCAGCAGGGAGCCTGCTTCCTCTCTCTGCCTGCCTCTCTGCCTACTTGTGGTCTCTGTCTGTCAAGTAAATGAATAAAATCTTAAAAAAAAAAAAAAAGTAAAATCTTAAAAACAAAAAAATTTCCTGGGTTTTAAAAAAATTAAAAAAAAAAAAGTTGAATTCATCCCATTTTCCTCCTGTCAGGAGGAGCAGGTGGGATTGGAAGTATATTAATGGACAGAGTTTAGATGAGGGGCTATCAGTCAGCTAGATTCTTATCTTTTTCCTTTTATTATTCCTCCTTAGGACCAGCCTTCTCCACGGACTCTACCATTCCCACCCCTGTGGCCCCCCTCCACAACAGCTACTTCTCCATCTTCTCTTCTCTGGTCTCCCCCACCCCCACCCCCTCCGATCTGGCTGCTTCCCCGGGCTCTCCCACTACATCTCCCTCAGATCCAGGCCCTCAGCTCATCATGGGTGGTTCTCCCTCCAGGAAAGGGGGAGGAGGGACCAGGACCTGAGATGCATAGTGGCTGCCTGGATGGGCTTAGGAGCCTATTTGAGGGACCTCCCTGCCCCTGTCCTGGGGCTTTGATACCTTTCCAGGCCCCAGGGACCTCTCGCCCTTCCCCTGCCACTCCATCAGGAGATCCAAGTATGGAGGAGCACCTGTCTGTCATGTATGAGAGACTGAGACAAGAGGTAAGTCAGCTTGAAAGTGGCCTCCATCTGCAATGAGAAGGGATGTAGATAGTACCTGGAAATAGAGGGCTAGTCGACTGGATTTCTTGGAATTACGAGAGAGGCATATAAATATTTCCCAAGAAAAAGATATTTTTTCAGTTTGGATTTAAGGGAAGTTAAATATGGGATGAGATGACTTTTTACTCAGAGGGGAGTAAAGAAGCATCAAAGAGAAAACTGAGAAGTAGGATCATCTTTTCTTTCCTACTGGGCTGATGCCATCTTCTTCCACCCAGCTTCCCAATCTCTTCCTTCACTCCCACGACTATACTCTCTACTCATCGGATGTGGAATTCATCAATGAGATCCTGAACATTCGTACCAAGTGAGAATCCAGGCACGGGTAGGGCCTTGGGGAGGAAAAGCACCGTGTGCTTTCTACTTGATCTTTCTCATTTACCAGAGAATGTCCTGCCACCTCTCACAACTGTTTCCCGTTCCCCAGACAGAGGCCAGTTTGGTTTTCTGATTATGCCATCATGAGCGATCTTTCCCATCCCTTCTTCCCAGGGGCCGGACATGGTACATTCTGTCACTGACCCTCTGCCGCTTCCTGGCCTGGAACTATTTTGCACAGCTTCGGTTGGAGGTTCTACAGCTGACCCGCCACCCAGAGAATTGGACCCTGCAAGCCCGCTGGCGGCTTGTGGGGCTGCCCATCCACATGCTCTTTCTGCGTTTCTACAAGCGAGACAAGGAAGAGCTTTATCGGTAAGAGAAGTGAGAAAAGATCCAGTCGGTTTCCTAATCCTATCTTTAGGACTCTGATCTAGTCTTCCAGACCATCCTTGATCTACTGTGACTTGACTGCAGCCTCCTTGAGAGCAGGGATTTTGTTTTCTCTACCAGGAATCAGGGACATTGAGCATGTTAAGAAACCTCTAGACTTTTTTGGTGTACATTATGGGGCACATCATAGTCATTCAAGTATGTATTGACCAAATGAAAATTCCTAATAAGTTGAGCTTCATAATCTTTATGTATTTAGTATTTAGTATTATTTAGTATTTAGTATGAGTATTTAGTAAATTTCTGGCATAGACTAGAATCCCAGGAAATTGTTAGGTTCGGCTCAAACCAGTGATTCTCAAACTTTGCTGCAAAAATCATCTAAGGATCTTTAAAGTTTAAATACTGGTGCCAGACATTCAGATTTAAGTGGGACAGGGTACAACCTGAGCATCAGTTGTTTTTGAGTTCTCATCTACATCTACTGGGTAGCAAAATTTAGTAACTACTGGTTTAAACAAATGCTTGAATTAAACTTTGGGACTAGTCACCTCCCTCATTAAGCTTCTTTTTCCCTTCACTAGGACCTATGATGCCTATTCCACCTTCTACCTGAATTCCAATGGCCTCATTTGTCGCCATCGCCTAGACAAAGTAAGTCCTTAGGCTGGATGGGGATGGGTGAAGGTGTAGAACATCCCACCAACTGGCCTTAACCTCTGTCCCTGCAGCTGATGCCTTCACACTCGGCCCCAACGCCTGTGAAGAAGCTGCTAGTGGGAGCCCTGGTGACTCTGGGACTGTCAGAGCCAGAACCCAACTTACACCTGTGTTCTAAGACCTGATCCAGGAACTGGGGTAGAGACAGCACTGAAGACTTTGCTATATACGCACAAGAGGGAGGGGTGGAGGGGGCCTAGAATCTCAGGAGCCAGCTTCCTCCCCTCTTTCCTCTCCTTTTTTTGCCATCTCATGCTGTGTAAAGCTGCTGTGTAATTTAACTTGTAAATAATAAAGTCTAAGTGAATATATGAGAATTTCCATGTCACTTTCTCTGCATCTCAAAAGTTCCCGTAAGCTTGGGACACCTGGCTGGCTCAGTCATAGAGCATAGGACTCTTGATCCTTGAGGTTGTGAGTTCAAGCCCCCTGCTGAGCATGGAGCCTACTTAAAATAATAATTCTTTCTCTCAAATTTTTTAAAAATAAAATATAAATCAATTAAAATTTAAAGTTCCCACAAGCTTTATTCCAAAAATGTACATTAAATAATGTTACAGGAAAAGAAAGGAAAAGGAGGGGTGTTGGGTTCTGTTTCTGTCCCCTCCTCTTTACCCTAGCTCTTCTCGTGTCTTGCCTATTTTTTTTGGCATTTTCTTAGAATGGGGATCTTCTAGCTCCTTGGCCTTGTAATAGTGAGGAGCCACCTCCAGAAGCCAACTGCTCTCAATTTCCAATACCTACAAGAGGAGAGAAAAAGTCAGTAGGGTTCCCCTTTTTCCAACCTATACTCTAGTGTATGTATAATCAAAACAGTTTCTTTCTTCCACCTTTGACTACAGGGCTAGGGGCAAGGTGCCAGGCTCTAATACTATATACCCCAAGGGCAGACATAACCTTTACATGTCAATCAGGATCCCCAGTAAACTAGCCCTAAAAAACCTAGTCATAAAGACTGTAAAGTACACTCAGGACAGAGACCACATCTGCTTTGTTCACCATTCTTACCCCAGCATCTGAAACACCAAGATACTAGGCATTCAAATATGCACTGAATGAATATGCAGTTCTTAGATCTTAGTAGATGCTGACATAGCTGTCGAGACAAGGCCTTTCTATTTTATCCTCCCTTAAACCAAAGTGTTTTCCTATTTCTCTGCTCGTCTCAGCAACCTGAACCTGGGTTTTTAGCTTGTTAGGATCCTACCTCCCCCCACATCTGCACCATCCTGGGCAAGGGAAGGTCCCCTCACCTGTCTCATGAACTCCTTGGTGGTCAAGACAAGTTCATGGTAGAGCAGCCAACGTGGCTGTTCATCAAACAGGGAGGAGTTGGGGTGAATGAACACTGTCTGCTGCTGTTTGACTGTGCGATAGCCGCTACGAGTCAACCGGGCCGTGTGGTAAAAGTAACCAGCTGTGATGGCCTGAGAGGGAAGACAGGAAAGAAAGTCAACCAGAAAGCCACACATCCAGGGAACCTAAGTACTCACTACTTTTTTAGTTCAGGCTTCTGGAGAACTCAAAAGGTAAGGAATGGGTGAATAACCCCTTGGGAATGACCCTTCAGGGGTCTGGGGAAGAAAGCACAGAAAAGCACGCCTTCCCAGGGGAAGAGGGCACATCCTCAGGCTGGAGGGACTGCTGCAGGCCCCCAGAGCAGCTCACTCTGTAGATGGAGAGGGTGTGGGGAACAGGGAGACTGAAAAAAAGCTGACCTTGCGTACACGGATATAGTCCCCCTGGCAAGAGCTGAGACCAACTTCCACGCGCTCCAAGAGCCCCTCCAACTGTTCCCTCACATCCCGGGCTCGGCGCATTGATCTGAACTGCACAAAGTTCTCATAGCACCACTGGGAAGAGTAACCACTCTCAGCCCACTGTGAAGATGGTTAAAAAAAAAAGTGGGACTTAAGTATATAGCAGAACCAGAGTCCCCCGTGCCTCCCTCAATCCCATCAGCCAAGCCCAGTGACCTGTGTATAAACGTTCAGCAGAACCAGGTGATCTCCACCAGGGAGGAAAAAGTTGACACGGGCATTGTCAGCATGCACAACCTTGTCTTTGGGTCGGTAGAAGATGGAGTTGTTGACAGACAGCATGGCAGCCACCGTCAGGATCTCTTCTGAACAGCTGTACCTGGAGCAGGAAGGGCAAAGCATGAGGGTTCAAAGGAAGACACACAGGAACAGATACACGCACGGTAAGGGAAGAAGTGATCACTGTGTGCGGATGTGTCCTCACATGGAGACTGCCATTAATGGCTACAATTCAGGGCGGACAGATTTTGGTGGTGGTGATGGCAGTACGGGTGTGGAGGAGGTGGGCTGTAGGTGAAACAATTGCGGGGAGGCTATCCATGGTGGGGGGAGGGGGTGGGCAGGAAAGCGCTGAGGACTTCTGAGGGTAGGAAGGACTTCTGCAGGAGGAAGGAGTGTATTATGTGCATCAGGAAAAGACAGCACTTCAAGTTCACGTAATGACCTCTGACCTCTGCTATGGCAGAGGAAAGGCATTTAAAGGTGGTCCCTCCACAACTACATCTAAGTGTTATAGTCCAAAACCTCAGGAATGAGAAAGTCCCCAAACCAGTCCACACACAGCACTCCTCACAGGTGCTAAGCCTTCCACATCCATTCATGCCCCCAAATTTGCTGTTTGTCAATCTTACTCATTTGATTAGTATCTTACTGCCCCTTGTGAGCCTCAAAAGGGGCAGTAAGAGTTTTCTAATAACTTATTTGTTAAAGAATAATACAGCAGGGAGAAAAAGAGGAAAAAGACCAAGGTAACAAAGAAGGCCCCAAGAGAGAAGGAAGCATAGCCAGTTTGTGTGCTGGGGGCCTGGCCAGAGTGGCAGAGGTGGGAGTGGGGTGCAGCACTTACTTCTCAGAGGCCAGGATCATTTTAGATAGCATGGGGTCCACCGGTAGCTCTGCCATCTTCCGACCAGACTAAGGAGAGGAAAAAGAGTTGAGGCCAGTCCTCCCTCAGGGGTCCCTCCACCACTCAAGAAGTCACCCCAACCCCCTCATCCTGCTCCAGCCCATGCTGCCCTCCCGCCTCACCGTGGTGAGCTCCCCAAGGTGGTTGAGGGCTCCCAGAGCATACAGCTGCTCCAAAGCCAGCAGGAGGGTCTCATATGGCGGAGGATCCAGGAAATCAAAATGCATTAGGTCATGGATCCCTGAAAAAAGATGTGAGGGTGTAGAACAGCTTCTCTGCAGGGATCAGTGACTCCAGCCCCTCCTCCCTCCTCTCTCAGGAGAACTGGGGGGCCCCAAATAACCTAAGCTCTTGAGCAGCAACACGACATTGCCCAGGCTGGTCCTCTGGATCTCTGGCACTGTGGTTTCCTCCAGCTCATGCTGATAGGCCCAGGCAGTATACAGGCGGAAGCACTTCCCAGCAGCTACCCGACCTGCCCGACCAGCCCGTTGATTGGCTGAGGCCTACAAAGAAAGGAGAGGCAGGCATGGCTGACAACTGGAGAGGGAAAAGAGAAGAAGCAATACTTATGCAAGAAATCTGAGAGGATGTAGGCTGCTTATTCCCTGTCCTCTAAGAAGCTCCCACAGGCTTCAGAGTTGAACCCTTCCCATGGAGACATTGTTGGAGCCCAAGCAGGCTGACCTTGCTGCAGGGTGTGACAGTGAGGGATTCCATGCCTGTGCGAGGGTTGTAGCTCTTCTGCTTACAGAACCCTGGATCCAGCACGTAAATGATGCCTTCAATGGTGAGTGATGTCTCAGCGATGTTTGTTGCCACAACCACCTGAGTGACAGGATGTACAGTCACCTGGAGAACCCACCCACCAAATTACCTAGAAAAAGTATTTCTGGAAGATTCCAGTAGAGAAGCAGTTGCAGATAAGGGACAGGAGCTGAAAGGATTAGGGTCTAAAGTCTGGAGAGGAGGACAAGCCAGGCAGGAGCAAGCGAGAGTAGGTTTGAACAGGGACATAATGTGGAAAGGACATGGGAGCAGGGTTAGAACTGTTTTCAGAGATGGGAGAAGGGGTCCAGGTCCCTGACTCCATCTTTCCCACCAGCACTCTCACATTTATCCTCATCCAGGACTTCCTGCAAGAGGCTTCTCATGTGTCTCCCTGCCTCTACTCCTGGCCCTGCTTACCACTCATCATTCTGGCATCCGGATGGCCCTTCAAAAAATCAACCTGTCACATCACTAACCCCAGCTATCAATGGCTTCCTGTCCTACTTGAGAACTATATTCAAGCCCCTTAAAGCCCTGACTCCTCTTGCCCTGGCTACCTTTCTGACCTCTCCTCCGAGTACTATGGGCTCCCTCGCCTCCACTCCTCCTCCACTCCTGCTGCTCCCTGGCTGGTCTGAGCACACTCCTCCCTCGGGTCCTTCCCACGAGCTGTTCCCTCCACTGGACACACTTACCTCCAGGTATCAGCAAGGCTCCCTCCCTCACTGGGTTCCCTTTCACCTTACTGGAGAAGGAGAGATCTTCCCTTCACCCTGAGGAAAACACCTTCTGCCATTCCTCACTCCCACTCCTCTGGAGTCAGTCTCCATCTCCCCATTTTGCATGGTATCTCTCCATAGCACTGGTCACGAATCAGCATTGTGTATTTACGCGTCCACTGTCTCCTAACTTACGTTAGACTGAGAGGCTAGGGACTTTGTTAAGCTCTGAGAGGCTAGGGACTTTGTTCTGTTCTTCATTGTACCTTCATTCCCTAGAAAAGTACCTGGCACGTGGGAGGAGCTCATTAAATATTTGTTGAATGGAAGTTACATCTTTGCTCAAAACCCTTTGATTGCCATCCAGTCGTCTAACGTTCAAATGCTTCCAACTGCTCTCAAAGGCCCTCCCTAATCTCAGTCCAGAGTTGTTTTCACCATGTGAACCTTCCCCTTAATCTTCTAGATTACACTCTGACCTCAAACATACCTTAGGCCTTGCTTTGGAATTCCCTACCTTTTTTCTTAAAGATCCAGAATAAATCCCACCTTTCAGCACACCAAGGACTTCCCCTCTCCTCTGCACCTCCACGGTACTGACTTACCGGGTCACATTATTTGGGTGTGTCTCAGTTCATGCTGAATTCATCCTCTCTCCAGTTCTGGAAGCGGGGGAGCACTACTGAGCCTTGTGGCTGTAGCAGGCCCAGGACAGATCCTACACAGGGCAGCCACATACTCTCTTTTTCACTACTAGTTGTGTGAACTATAGGGGTGAAAAATGTGGGTTTCTCCAACTGACCTTTCGTGCCCCAGGAGGTGTGGGCTGGAAGATACGAGCCTGTATGTCAGAAGGCAGATTGGCATAAATGGGTAACACCAAGAGCTCCCGGATTTTGGAGCCCAGGCGGCGGCAGCGATCCTGGAGCATCTCACAGGCAGCCTCAATCTCCTCCTGGATTTGGGATGGAGACAGCAGTACAGGTCCCAAAGTGACACAAGGCCCACCTGGCAGCTCTGTCTTCCCTTGGGATACATCACCACCACCTCCCTCAATCCCATCACACCGCCGTCTCACACCTGTCCTGTCAGGAACACCAGGATATCCCCAGGGGGCTGGGTCACATGGATCTGCAGCACAGACACTACACAAGCTTCCAGGTAGTCAGCCTCTGGAGCCTAGGCAGAAGCAGGAGAGGGGTCACAGGAAGGTCATCTGTTTGGGAAACCTCTTCTCCCAACTCAATAACCAGTTTATCCTAGTGCCCCTTTGGACTCTCCATTTTCCCCCTCCCTCCCTGGGACAACCTTCTCCAAAGGCCCAAGGTTTGCTGCCTAGCACTTAAACCCACCCTCCCTGAGGGGAGCACCTTGGTATAGAAGATGTCAACTGGAAACCTGCGTCCAGGGATTCGGAAGACAGGGGCATCATCAAAGAAGGTGGAAAAACGGGCCGTGTCCAGTGTGGCTGAAGCCACCAAGACCTTCAGCTCAGGCCGGAAGCGAGCAACATCTTTGATTAACCCAAAGAGAATGTCTGTGTGTAGGGTCCGTTCATGAGCCTCATCTACCATCACCACACTAGGGAAAGAACAGGGGAGCAGTGAGCCTGGAAAGCTGGCCAGGAAAAGACAAGAGGGTCCCCTGGATGAGGGCAAAGAGGGAAGCAAAGAGCCTAAAGGTGAATGTGGGAATGTGGGAGGAGGGATCCAAAGAGAAGCCAATCACCCCAACTAAGGAAGACCAACAGAAAGTTAAAGAAGGCCAAGACCCCACAGTCTACAGCTTATCCCAGCCTGGGAATACAACAGCCAAGATTTGGAGGCTGGAAGCCAAGGCCAGGACAAGTCAGACATCCTTTCTGGGTTAGAGTCATGGGTCTGTTAGAGTCAGCAGAAGTAAGAGTATCTGTTTTAAAGTGGAAAAAATTGAGAGCAGGGCCTCTTTGAACAAGGTCCCCGGGCTGGCTGGGAAGGAGCAGACTGACCTGGGCCACCATAATTCGAACACCCTGTGAGCTGGTGGCATCCCTGTTGGCCCTGCTGCCTCCTTCTGGGGAGAGGGCCTGAGTCAGCCTTTCTACCTCAACCTGAGAGAGCTCTTCAGAATTTTTGGTCTTCTCCTTAATTATCCAGGTGCTGCATCTTCTTTATCCTCATTCAAATCTCTGGATTTCCAGGTGACAGGCAAACCTGCAGCACCTCACCTCTGACTATGCTGGTGAAGTCCCCATCTGTTCCACAAAGCAGGCTGGCTTGATGGGAAAACCCTATACCCAAACTCTTGCACTGGCTAGCCTTCCTAGGGTTCTGGAATTTTTGCAAGGGATGTGAAAGCTCAAATCGTATTTGTCCTATTGCTCCATTTGTGATCTCCTAAGACCAGAACTTCTCAGCCTCCTGAGAGTTGAGAAAGCATATACTGCTTGGCTGGCCTGACCCCACCACCAGCCACACACCATCCCTTCTCCTCTTAAACACATGTTCATCCAAGCCCTGCCTGGCCAACATCAGCACTGAGAACTCACTATTCACAAACCAAGCCACTCCAAGACCTGGGCCAGAGGCCCAAGAGTGAGGGCCCCAGCACACCGACAGTCCCTCCAATCTCCACCACTCTGGCTTCTTAGTATTGCCCTGAAATCTGTCTCCCTGTAACCTCTCCCATGGTTGTTAGTTGCACTCTCTAGACTCACGTGAAACAAGTCTGACTTCTTTGTCCATGTAACAGCCCTTCCTTTAGATAGAACCAGGATGTCTCCCCTGAGTTTCTCCACTCTAAGCTGAACATTGTAAGTTTCTTCAGAGCCTTCATGTGGCTTTTTAAATCTCCACAGCACCACTCTACCATCCTGGTGTTTTCTAAATTCTGGAAGCAACGGGCAGAGGACTTTTCTGCTTCTCTTCTACTCCATCTCTATGACACCTGCTGGTCAGTCCTAGGACTATCCACACCATAAAAGATTCAAGAACTGGTGGGCCGGTCAGAAGACAAAGGCCAAACTAGCTGGATGAGAAGAAAGAAGAGAAAGGCCAGAGAATAAAGGAGCACCACCTGTAGGAAGGTGAAGGGAGGCAGTAGACTGGGTGGAAGAGAGGGCAGTAGCTCTCTTGTGGGAGACGGGGACCCTTTGTGTACCTGTAACTTGCAAGGTCAGGTTCAGAGAGGAACTCCCTGAGGAGCATCCCATCTGTCATGTAGCGGAGGACAGTTCGCTCTGATGTGCAGTCCTCAAAGCGGATGCTGTAGCCAACCTGTCAAAAGGGCCATTAAGATTGGACACTCCCTGAAGGGAGTGCAGGGCTAGGGGAGGAGGGATCAGTGCCTGGACCTGTGGTGTGAAGCCCTGCACAGTATGGGTTACGTCCCAGACCCTAGAGGCTCCCCTCCCCTCTCAGTGCCCGCAGATCTCACCTCATTCCCAAGCTTCACACCCATCTCCCGGGCCACCCGGGCAGCCACACTCATGGCTGCCACTCTCCGGGGCTGGGTGCAGGCAATCTTCATTCCCTTCCTTGTATAACCCTGAATGACAAGAGAAGAGGTTTTCCCTTGGCTAAATATGCTTCTGGGGTTGGGGGAATGGGAAGGTGCACCTGGGTGACTCAGTCAGTTAAGCGTCTGCCTTCGGCTCAGGTCATGAACCTGGAGTCCTGGGATGAGCCCCACATGGGGCTCCCCTTGCTTCTCCCTCTCCCTCTGCTCCCCCCACCCCTGCTCATGCTCTCTCAAATAAATAAAACCTTTAATAAATAAATATGCTCCTGAGGCCCAGGATAATTTAGAGAAAGAAGGTGTAAATGCACAACAGGGCAGGGGGAAAGGAGAGAACAGACAGAAAGTGAAAACCAGACCACCAGGGCAAACATATAGGAGGGCAGACCCTCGGGCCCTCAAGGGCGTCCTCACCCAGCCCCGAGAGTTCCAGCCTTTTGAGTAATCACATTCAGGCTCAGCTACACTTGAACTGGAAAAAGACCAGCTGGGGCAGACCCAGAAACAAAGGGGAACAAAAGAAGGTGAAAAAGCAGGAAACCAAGTCCTCTGACTCCTTGTTCTTGGCCCTTGCGGAGGAGTGATGGCTGAGCTGGTTGGTGTGGTGGTGTGGGGAGGTCCCCAGGCCACCATCTACCCGTCTACAGTCTTTCCAACAGGAACGTTGGAACTAGGCACAGACACGGTGACAGAAGTGAGAAAAGAAACATGAAAAGGGTTTGTCCTTATTCTTAAGAAACTCACAATTTAGCGGAAAAGACTAAAGACGGAGAAGGTAGTAAGTACCACTCAAAATAACATGTAAAAGGAGGACTGACAGGACTGTGCTTGTCAAGGGTCAGGGCTCAGGAACTTGGAGGGCATGGATGACTGTACCTCCTCAAAGAGATACTGTGGAATCTGGGTGGTCTTCCCGGAGCCCGTCTCACCCTCGATGATGAGGACCTGATGATTAGCAATAGCAGCCAGGAGCTCCTCACGGAAGGGGAACACTGGGAGGCTGCGGCGGACAGCCTGGATGGACTCCTTCTGCTGGGCCTGGGTTGGGGGTGGTGGGCCCGATGGCTCCTGAGGAGAAAGAAGGGCGTGAGCTTCAGGGCCAGCTTCCCAACCTTCTTAGAATGTCCCAGAGTTCTCCTGCTCACCTCATCGCCCTGGAGCTGAGTGGCCCGGACAAACTCGATGGTTTCCTCTTCCTCCAGCACCAGCTGATACTTGGGCTCCTGGGAGGCAGCATCTCGAGCCCCAAACTTCAGGGATGCTGCCCCCAGCCGGGCCTCCTCCCAGCGTCGCTGCTCCTCTCCAGGGGCGCCTGATTCCTCCTCCACTAGATCCACAGCTCGTGCTGGCTGTGGAAAGGACATGTGAAGACAGAGGATGCCCTCTTCCCAGGCCTCACCTTCCCACTCACTACCCCCACATGCAGGGAAAGGGAAGACAAGGAAGGAGCCAGCCAAGGCACTGTCCAATGCTCTTAAGACTTCCCTCCCCTTGGCTTGGGGCGCAGGGCTGAAGTGGACTCTGCTTTGCCTCACCTGGCCTCGGGTCTCCTCCGGCATGTGGTAACGATTGGTGGCCTCCAGCTTTTCCTGCTCCCCAGCCGCCCGGTACTCTCGGGCCAGATCCCGAACTCGCCGCTTGTATTTGAGCTCCCGCTGTTCATGTCGGCTCAGCTCCACATCCCCAAAAAGGAACTCCTCATCAGCCAGCTCAGCCTCCAGGTCCTCAAGCTTCTCTCGCTCCCGCTTAGCCAAGTACTCTCGGCGGGATTTCTTCCGCAGCTCAGGGACCTGGGTTAGGACAGGGCAGCCAAATCTTCACCTTGAAACCCCTTTCCTTACCTATCCATAAGAGTGACAAGTTCCCTGATAGGCCAGCAGTGTCCCTTGGCAATTTCCAACCTGACTAATGGTGTGCTCCAAGCTGGGCCTGTCTGAAAGCCATACACTGACACCACACACTATCTTCTAGCAGCACGATCCAGCTGGAAGGTCCTTCTGGACAGCCTCACCATTTCTGTCAACATAGATACACTACAGCAACTATCTGAATATTTTAGATTTTATTTTTACTATTTTATTCGACTTAGTGGAAAGAAGGAAAACAAAAGAGCCTAATACCAGCATTTAGAAGCACAGGTCTCAAACTGAAAACAAGTGAGACTACTAGAAGTAGTCCTGATCCCAGGACCCCAGAACCCCAGGATCATGACCTGAGCCAAAGGCAGACACTTAACGACTGAGCCACCCAGGCGCCCCTGTTCTAGGAAGACTTAAAAGGAGTTTAAGTTCATGATCTAATCTGAGTACCACAATCAAATACTTTTTCAACCTGATGGAGGAAGCAGATGGGTGTTCTTTTAAAATACAGGCAAAAACCCCCACCAAAACAAAAACGGGCAATTTGAGGGGCACCTGGCTGTCTCAAAACAGCATACAACTCCTGATCTCGGGGCCTTAGTTTCAGCACCACATTGGGTGTAGAGATTACTAATAAATAAATAAATAAATAAATAAAATAACAACCACCACCAAAAAAACCCAACCCAGGCAATTCGAATACGAAAAGAAAAATGATATGCAACTGTAAAATACTGAGAAATAAAAATGCATGAGTCCAATGTGACAAACATACACACAAAAAAAATGGGAAAAAAAGGTTTTGCTACCAGTGAGGTGACTGTCACATCAAACTCCTTTCTCTCAAAATTAGTAATTAACATATGCCCCGCCTTCTTTTTTAAAAGATTTTTAAAAATTATTATTTATTATTTTTAGAGAGAAAGACAGCATGAGTGGGCAGGGACAGAGGGAGAGAGAGAATACCAAGCAGACTCTGCGCTGAGCTCAGAGCCCAACACAGGATTCCATCTCCCAACCCTGAGATCATGACATGAGCTGAAATCAAGTCAGATGCTTAACTGACTAAGCCACCCAGGTGCCCCATTTGTGCTGCCTTTTAAGAAGGAATTGTAGCTTATTCCTAGTTGGTTTTTTTTTTTAAGACTTATTTATTGGGGTGGCTGGGGGCTCAGATGGTTAAGCATCTGCCTTCTGCTCAGGTCATGATCTCAGGTCCTGGGATCGAGCCCCACATCTGGCTCCCTGTTCTGTGGGAAGTCTGCTTCTCCCTCTCCCTGTCTCTCCCTCTGGTTGTGCTCTCTCGCTCTCTCAAATTAATAAATAAAATCTCGAGAAAAAAAAAAAGATTTATTTATTTGAGAGAGAGACAGCAACACAAGCAGGAGGAGGAAAGAAGACAAGGGACAAGGGAGAAGAAGAGAAGTGGACTTCTCCCTGAGGGCAGAGCCCCATGTGGAGCTGAATCTCACCACCTTGAGATCATGACCTGAGCCAAATCAGAGTCTGATGCTTAACTGACTGAGTCACCCAGGTGCCCTGCTCATTCCTAGTTAGGGAAAAGCTCTTCTTTACATAAAAAGGTCAGCCAATAAATGTAGAAGAAATGTCGGACTCCAAAAATCATCTTTTTGCAATCCCAAAAAGTGAAACAGCACACTTTGGAAAGGATTAGTAGTGGTTATACTAAAACCACTAGATGAAAGGCTGTTGGCAGGAACACTACCTGCACCAACAGGTACACAGTCAGTGTGTTCCCCCGATGTGGTTTAATGTGAAGGGCACATCGCCACGCAAGAAGTGCTCCTGTCACAACTTTTTAATCTGAGTTGAAGCAAGATTTAGACCCAACTTCCACTTTAAAGGAAGCACAGGGCATAGAAGAACTCAACACAAGATAAGAGTCAGAAAAATCCAGAATGTGGGGCATGGTACAAGATGATAGAGAGAGAGAGAGAATAGGAAACAAATAAACATAAGAAACTGAACCACCAGATGCAATGCATGAAACTTGACTTCCAGTTTGGAAAGAGCAGTTACTAAAGACATTTTGGGGACATTTTATTGTGGACAGGTTCCTCAATGGTACATGAGAATGACTGTCCATCTTCTGGGGTATGACAATGGCACTGTGGTCTTAGGGGACAATGTCTTCATTCTTAGGAGATACATGCTGATGGGATAAAATGCCATGATGTCTAAACTCTTTAAAAAAGTTTAGAAAGAAGAAAAAAGTTTAGAAAGAAAAAGAAGGGGCACCTGGGTGGCTCAGTGGGTTAAAGCCTCTGCCGTCGGCTCGGGTCATGATCTCAGGGTCCTGGGATCGAGCCCCGCATCAGGCTCTCTGCTCAGCGGGGAGCCTGCTTCCCTCTCTCTCTCTGCCTGTCTTTCTGCCTACTTGTGATCTCTGTCTGTCAAATAAATAAATAAAATCTTAAAAAAAAAAAAAAGAAAAAGAAAGCCCACACTTATATAGCCATTGCAAATACTATACATAGTATTAGTCATTTCTAAATCTGAATAGTTTATACGGGTGCTTATTATACTCCTCTCTTAATTTCCCTGTTTGTTTGGAAGTTTTCATGATTGAAAAGGAAAGAATAAATTCTGGCAAATAAAAACATTACACCCATACTGACAGATAGCTCAGAAGTCTCCGACCACAGCCATTTTGTGGGGTGGGTCATGAGATGGCTCAGTCAGGAGAGACCTGAGTTCCACTACGCCATTTTTAGGACACCAGGAGTCTCAAAATTCTTTTGAGAATCTGAAGTATAACCTTACATGGGAAGACCAGGCCTTTGGAAAACTGTCTACCCTACCAGTACTTACACCATGACAAGTTCAGTTTAGGAATTACAAGGGCTATCTCCCCATTCAGAGAGAAGAAACTCAGGAAACCAGAGGAAGATTATAAGACCATGTTTTGGATGGAAGGATTAGGTGGTAGGAAGGTTTTTGGAATTGGGTGTGCCCAAGCTGACTGGACAGCACACACCTCGGCAGTGGGACAGCTGCCCTGCCCCTGTCCTCCAGCCATCCCCTTAGATGTTCCAGCTGACTTCTGATTACATCTCCTTAAGTCTCAGGGAAAGCCCACATCTCCTTCATGAACATAGTATGATTCAGATCCTAAGGAGTAAGAAGGTTTGTGGGCAGCTTCTTTTCCTCTACAACTTAAGCTTGTCCTTGGCAGGCTCGTGTCAACACAGACCTGACAACCCATTAGCACCCCAACTATACTTCCTTTGTGTCCTTTTTCCCCCACCCCAGGCCTTCTGATGGTTGGTTTCCTGGGCACTAGGACTCACCATGGCTTTCCGGTCTTCCTCAGCCATCTTGAGGCGCTTCTGAGCCTCTTCATAAGCCTAGGAAAAGAAACCAAAGGTGGAGGGCTGTGAGGTCAAAATCTCCCACAGCCATTCCTCCTCTAGAATCACAAGGCTCATTCGGATATACCACTATATAAAGAAATGGCCCTTTTCAGTGAGGAATCTCTAGGGCTACAGGTTCGGCAGAAGGTTGCCATAGCCAGAGAACGCAGAAGGGTCCTCATACTATAGAGATGGAAACCACCAGAGGCCATCCTGGTCTTCCCAGAGATCATTATCTCTCCAATCACACCAAACCTCAGATTTGACCAAGGGGGTCTTCCCAGGGATTCATACAACATGCTGCTCCTATGCACCTTCTTGTCTGACCGCTCCAGGACATTGCGAGTTCGATCCTTGTCCCGCTGCCGAACCCGCTCGGCAAAGGCATCACGTTCCTCCAAGTCCTGAAGGCGCTCTCGCTCAGTCCGCTCCCACTCATCCTCTGACTCTGGCTTCTCAATCTGCTGTTTACTCCCCCTGCAGTCCAGTCCAAAGGATTACATAAGGCCTCCTAGGAAGCTTATCAAGCCCCCTCATCCTCTGTCCCATCCTTTCTCACCCTGCTTCTGACTTACCCTGTCTTTCGCTTCCCTTTCTCAGAAATCTTTTCCTCCTCTTCTTCCTCCTCGTGACATTTCTTCCTGAGGTGTTTCCGTTTTTTACGCTTCTTCTGGAGACTGCTCCCGGCTCTACCTACAGTCTCCTCGCTGCTCTCCTCACTGTCTTCCAGCAATTTATAGGATCGGTTCTTCTCCAGCAGGGCTCGGGCCTCTCGCTCGGCCACCCGAGCTGGCTTCTCTACCACTGCCTTCCGTGGTACCTATCAGAAGGGAAGACAATGGGATATGAGCAACTCCTGATCTCTGCCAACCTACTCTGCCCCATTCTGAATTTAAGGAATGACCTGATCGGGACGCCTGGGTGGCTCAGTTAGTTGAGCGGCTGCCTTCAGCTCAGGTCATGATCCCAGCGTCCTGGGATCGAGTCCCACATCGGGCTCCTTGCTCTGTAGGGAGCCTGCTTCTCCCTCTGCCTCAGCCTGCCACTCTGTCTGCCTGTGCTCGCTCTCTCTCTCTGACAAATAAATAAAAATAAAATCTTAATAAAATAAATAAAACCTTAAAAAAAAAAAAAAAAAAAGGAATGACCTGATCTTGGAGTGCTTGGGTGGCTCAGTAGGTTAAGCCTCTGCCTTCGGCTCGGGTCATGGTTCTAGGGTCCTGGGATCAAGCCCCGCATCAGGCTTTCTGCTCAGCCGGGAGCCTGCTTCCCCTCCTTTCTCTCTGCCTGCCTCACTTCCTACTTGTGATCTCTCGCTGTCAGTTAATAAATTTAAAGAATAATCTTTAAAAAAAAAAAAGGAATGACCTGATCTTAAACCAGCCTTCACTCTTTTCCCCATGGCTTCACACCATGTTCATCAGCCTGAACTGGGCCTCTCAGCTTTGAACCTCCTTGCAGTCATTCACTTAGCAAACATTTACTGAATGACACCTTCAAAGCCAGTAATGCCTGATCAAGTCTTTCTCCTGCTGCACTGCTCTGACACTGACTCTCCTGCCCACTTTCACTCATAAGAACCCACCAAATAACTCAGGATAATCTCCCCATCTCAAGATCCTTAACTTAATCACATCTGCAATTTTTTTTTTTTTTTTGGTCATGTAAAAAGTCTGTCTGATCCATCAGGTACTTACCTGCTAGGGATCAAGGACACAGGAGTAAACAAAAGACAACAATCCCTGCCTTCATGGAGTTTATTTTACATTCTCAAAACCAATTCTCAATTGTTCAGCCTCTGTGCTTCCCCATAACTGAGCTATCGCTATGCAAGAACTGATATGCTATAAGGATTGGTTTGCAGAAGACTGGCACTGTACCAGATTCCAGGATACATGCTAAACAGATTTACATAAAGTCTTTTTTTTTTAAGATTTTATTTATTTGACAGATGGAGACCACAAGTAGGCAGAGAAGCAGGCAGAGAGAGAGGAGGAAGTAGGCTCCCTGCCGAGCAGAGAGCAGGATGTGGGGCTTGATCCCAGGACCCTGAGATCATGACCGGAGCCGAAGGCAGAGAGGCTTTAACCCACTGAGCCACCCAGGCACCCTGATTTACATAAAGTCTTATCCTCATACCACTTAGGTTCTAAACTCATCTCCCGCCACGCACCATTTGTAACATATGTGACAATTAAAGCAGGCTATATGCCATTCTATGAACATGCTGAACACTTTCACTCTTCCATATGCTTAAATAAGCATCTGTTCTGTAAGGTAGTGTCAGGTGGGAGAAATACAAAGACAAGAAATACAGAGTCCTGTCCTCCAGGAGCTCATCTTTACAGCTTTATTCCTAACCCCTTCTCTACCAGACAGATTTTGGGGAATCTTTGGGCTTCCTTCCCCTCAGCACTACCCCTACGTTCTCTGCCCTTCCACAGCACTTCTCACATCTTTTCTACTGCCTCACTATTCAAAGCGTAGCCTGTAGACCATCGGATTCACCTGGAAACTAGTTAGAAATGCAAAAACTAAGACCCCATCCCAAAACTACCTAATCGGAATCTACATTTTACTAAGGGTCCTGGATGAGTCGTACGCATATTAAAGTTCGAGAAACACTGCTCTATAACACTTAACCCTCCTTGAACTTCTCCCCAGAACTGGACGTCCAGCACCTTGCACAGTACCCAGGCGACAGTGGACAAAAGTTAGGTGCTTGGGTACTGAGATTACTTAATTCTTGGAAGGACAGTTAGCCCAACCTCACCTGGACAAATAACCTGGGGCCCCTGCCCTGCTCCACCTCCTCCCCCGCCGCTCCCACTCTTGGCCCCGCCCCACCCCGCCCCTCTCGACACCTTGTTCCAGAGCCTCAGGGCGAAGTCCCGGGCTGGCCCGCTGAGGTCCAGGGTATCGGTGTCTCGCAGACGCTGCACAAACTCCTCGGCCGAGGCGCAGCGCTGCGCGGTACCAATTAGGAACTGCGCTACATGCCGCTCGCTCAGCCCCAGCACCGAGTGCAGCTCGTCCTGCACCCAGCGTTCCAGCCCAGCCGGCGTCGCCATGGTGACCCACGCTGCCCCCAGTTCCTGGCCCTGAACTGTCTCCAGTAGTCACGCTGGCGGCTGGGCCCGTCGGAGGCCTGGAAGCCTGGAGCCCTGGGATGGAGTCCGAGTTCCGCGAAGGACCTGCCTTAGAACCTTGGGGTTCGGTTTCCGACAGCCCGAAAACGTCTTCCCAAACCGCGGAGACCGGAAACAGCTTGTCATTTCCGGCTTACGCACTATGGTGGCCGAGCGAGTTCAAACTTCACGGAACCGCACGTGAAGCTCGGGGCAAAACGTTTCATTTCCGCCTCCACTAAGTCTCTCTGTCGCCCTCTGATGGCTAGTCTGTGGATCCCTCGCTTACTCATTCATTCAACAAATGCTGTGTGCTACGCACAATTTTAGTTGCTGGGCATATGTCAAAGAACTAATCAGACAAAAATCCCTTACTGAAGGCGGGGCGGGGGGAAACAAGATACATAATAAATAAAACCTGTAAGTCCTATGGAGCCAAATATAATGCAAGGTTTGTGTGTGTTGGTGGGAGATAATATCTCAAGTTGGAAGGTTAGGTCCATGCTGATGAAGGATTAGCCCATGCTGATTGGGAGTACCGGCACCTGCAGCAGGAATGAATACACGTTAGACGTAACCGAGGACCTCCAAGCAGGAAGAAACAGGATGGGGGTGGGGTGGGGGGGTGGAGACAAAGGTGCCCTCTTTTCTTGGTGCTCTCAGAAAGTTATCTTTTAAAAAAGATTGTATTCATTTATTAGAGAGAGTGAGCACGAGTGGGGTACAGGGCAGAGGGAGAAGCAGACTCCCCACCGAGCAGGGAGCAGGGAGCCGGATGACCTGAGCCGACTGAAGCACCCAGGCGCCCCAGAAAGTTATTTTTAAAAACCTCCAAACTGGGGCGCCTGGGTGGCTCAGTCATTAAGCGTCTGCCTTCTGCTTGGGTCATGATCTCGGGGTCCTGGGATTGAGTCCCCGCGTCAGGCTCCCTGCTCAGCGGGAAGCCTGACTCTCCCACTCCCCCTACTTGTGTTCCCTCTTCTCGCTGTGTCTCTGTCAAATAAATAAATAAAATCTGTAAAGAAGAATAAGCAAACCCCCTCCAAACTAAGGAGTGTGTAAACTATGTTCTGTGTTTTCGCTAACAGCTTGGCTAATTCACTGGTGATGCTTATTCAAAAGTAACCAGAGCTTGTTACCTTACTCTCTGCTTATCTAATGTTAGTTTGACCCCGCTTCATACTTCTATGAGTAATTGGACTTCCCAGACACTTACTGTTGGGAAATGAAATATTGCTATTCCAACAGCCATAGCATTGACTCCTTAGCATTTACTTCTTTTAGATGCATTGTTTTCTGTTTCTGAGATGGACTGTGGGCAGCCCTGGCGTCTCAGAGCTTTCTGCCTCTCTGGTTTCCTGGGTGGTAACTGATTAGGATCTTTACCTAATTAGCTACTAATGTAAGCATTGTTTCCCTTTCTAAACTGGCTCATTGTTTTAACACCTTCATTGTTCCTTTGCTAGTAAATTAAAGACTTTGGTATATGTTTAAGATCAATTTGTCTGGGACCCCTGGGTGGCTCAGTTGGTTAAGCGGCTGCCTTCGGCTCAGGTCATGATCCCAGCGTCCTGGGATCGAGTCCCACATCGGGCTGGGAGCCTGCCTCTGCCTGCCACTCTGTCTGCCTGTGCTCGCTCTCTCTCTCTGACAAATAAATAAATAAAATCTTAAAAAAAAAAAAGATCAATTTGTCTTACTTATTTTATATTTAGTAAAAGGGAGTCTCCTCTGACTAAGCTGAGAAAATTCCTGTAGTGGTAGGATCATAACTACTCAAACATGTCTTTATTACCCTAGCAAACTGGGAAAAAACAAAACAAACAAACAAACAAACGAACAAACACCTGATAAGTGAACTATAGATCTGCCACATTTGTAGAAGAGAGAAATTCTTTGAAATGGGAAAATCTCTCAGTGAACTATAGCTGGGCAACAAAGCCATGAATTATCAATGGTTCTTAATTAAACCTTCAGAAATATAAAACCCATGGTCTCTCAGAGACTGTTTTTCAGGAAACTGCCCTTCTCTACATACACTATATTTTGCAGCAGTTTTAGACTTATTATTTATGGTCCTGAGTCTTGGAGTAAATGCCCCTATATTATCGATTGTTATACACTAGTTAGTGTAAGCTGGCTGCTTCTATCAGGCTTCTAAATACTAGAATCCTTCCATTCAGTGTCCTCTGCTTCCAGTATTTTAGCTTTTTTCATCTATTCATATATTTGTTCAGTCATTCATTCTAGTAATAACTCTGCAAGTGCACTAGGATTGATTTTGCGAGGCGTGGGGATGCCTCATTAAACCCTGCTGAAATAGTCTGTTCTTGTGGCACTTCCAGCTTAGTGGATTCCTCCTACCCTTCCTCAAACCAGTCCTTTTCCTGCCAGTCCTTTGAGAAACAGGTATGGGGCTCTCCCGAGCCCTTTCTTTATGTCAACGCTGAGTTCCTGTTTCATCCCCATTTTCCCCTCCCGCAGCTATGGCCACTACCTCTTCATGGCCAGTTGGAAGATGGGAGAGACTTGGAATGAGGAACACACAGCCTCCCCCACCCACACTTTTTTTCTAAAGAAGGAAAAGCAGCAGGAGAGTTGGAGAGAACTCCATTTTATTAAGGAAAACTTAAAAAACAAACAAACAAACAGGCAGTTGATAAGGAAGGAGAAATGGGGAAGAGGTGCCTTATTAGTCACCCCTCACCCTTGCAACTCAATTCAGTTGTGGACCACTGGAAGGAACAGAATTAAATAATTAGATGGGGGGGGACAGGGCTAAGATCCCCAGCCTTTCTTCTTGGGGAAAACTGAGGTACAGTAATACTGAGCAAAAGTGGAGGAAGCCACACCCCCAATGAGGCAAGCGCCAGGGACAAGGGAGAGGGTTCCACATGGATTCAACAAGTAGGTGTGGTTGTAAACCTGGGACTTTGACAGGTGGGGCTGGGAGCTAATGGGGTTTGTAAACCAGGCTGGTGGTCAAGAGAGGAGGCAGGAGGTATAAACAAAGGGGCAGTGGCCTACAGAATAGGAAGGAGAAGGGCTTGTAAATGGAATGGGGGCAGGCTGCTCAGGATGAGTGCTTAAATCCTAAGAGCCTCCAGCAGATGGTGGGGAGTCAAGGAGGCTGAAGGGAGAGGGTACCCCACCCATGGAGGTGGAGGAGGTGCTCCACCTCCAGCCCCAGTGAGTGCTGTGATCCTCCTCAGGACCTGATCCTCACGTTTGAATCATCTAGGATGCCATCAGCACGTCTGACAACACTCAAACCAGGGACCTTTGGTGAGGGTGGAAACTGGGAAACTAGCTCTGCCCCCCAAAACAGGACGAGGAAAGCAAGTTGGAAGATGTCGGTTGCCCTTCCCTGCCAAGCTCATTTTCAGGGTCTCTCTGTTCTCAGTCTTCTGGGCTCCAGGATCTTCAGTTCCGGGAAACCAGGGTATAGACCCTATGTTGAAAGAAGGTCACCTCCGACAGGACTCATCTGTGGCAGAGGAAGCAGTAATGGTAGGGAATGAGTGAGGCCCTCCTACCTTCCCCACTTACCCTCCACACTGAACGTAAGGCTTATAATATCCTCCACGCCAAGTGCTTGCTACTACAGTAACAGCGGCCATCACTCATGTGGCTTGCATTCTGTGTCAGGCATTCTTACAACTCGTTTAATCACACAATAACCCCAGATAGGGCGAAGTAATTTGATGTCCAGCCAGAGTTCCAAGATGCTTCATAAAAATTACAGAACCCTTTCTGGAAACCCCAGGAGGTGGTTATTATCAACCGCATTTCAGAATTAATAAACGGAAGCCAGAGGTCAGGTGATTTCCTGGAGGTTACATACACCACAGGTAAGAGACAAGATGGAATTCAAATGTAGGCCTGTCTGATCCACACCCTGTGTTTTTAACCACACTTTTGCGCTCAGAAAGATTCCTAATTTTGAAATCTGGAGAGCCCCTGTGCACCTCTCTTCCCAAGAACTCGATTTCCCCATTTGTAAAGGAGTGGGTGGGGCTAGAGGTCCTGTCAAGTCTCTTCGAAGCGTCAACATTAATTCCTCCCTTTCCCTACCGGACCGCAGTGCCCATTCTGAGCACCAGGGGGTGCCCTCGGACAGGCGGAGCCTCGGCTCACCCACGATCAGGGCCTTGGTGCGCAGCCCGCCCTGGAGCTCCCGCTGGAGCAGCAGCAGCTCCTCCTCATCGTCCTCGTCGTCGGGTTGTGCAGCTGTGGGGCTGGAAGCACTGGGAGCCTCAGGCTCCGGGCCCAGCTCCTCCAGCACCGAACTCTCGGAGGGGTACTGGTACGTGGTCTCCAATGCTGTCTCGCTGAAGGAGATCTTGAGCTGAGAGTGGGAGAGAACGGGGTGGGGTGGGGGGGGAGGCCGGGAGTTTAGTACGGGGAAGCGCCCAGGAGAACAAATGCAAGGCGGGTGGAGGGGGGGGGGGAGCTGGATTTGGGCACCCTACTGACTTTGCCCGAGGTTCCAGGGGTCCAGTTTTCCTTTTGATACAGGCTCTCTAATCCCATAATTTCCTTCTTCTATCTTATTTCCAAAACATCAGACTTTGGCTTGAGCTTGGGCAGAGGAGGCAGAAGTGATTAATACAGGACTTGGGTCCCAACTCTTTAGACTGTGGGTGGTGGAAGGATAAAAAGAATTGAAAATACATGGAGATAACTCCTGTAATCAGAACTGACTCTTTGGGCATCGTGAGGGGAACCAGGAAGGCTTCCTGGAGGAGGAGGGAAGTTTGACTTGGCAGGAAGCAGCTGGCTAGAGGCAGTCCCAGGCAAAAGCAAAGCCAAGCCATTAGTTTCCACACCCTCAGCCCCTTGAAGTTCCTGGGGAAACCGGGGACTCTGACACCGGCCCCCTCCTGCTCCCCTCACTCTTCTCCTATAGCTGGAGTGGACCAACAACAAAGTGGGGCCGGGGCCTGGGAGGGAAGAAGAGATCTACCAAAAGGCCCAGACTCTCCCCTAACACACAGGGGAGATGGGGCCTTGAGTCCCTGAAAGGTACAGCTAGGCGAGGTGACACGGGCAGAGAGGAAAGTCCGTGCAAACACAGGTTGCAGTGGAGAAAGCACCAGGAGAGGTAAGCAGAGACAGAGGCAAAAGGCCAGAGGGGACTTGGAGGGGGCAGGCGAGCCCCAGCTGTTCTCAATGCCTTTCTACCCTTCCCCTTTGCCCTTTTAAGAAGCTAGGGGTCAGGGCAGAGTGGGATTACCTCTGGGAGCCAAAGCGATTAAGGAGACAAACAGGAGGATTCCTTGTGAACTACTTGGAAAGGTCCAGATGATCTACTCAGGCCTTCCCAGGCACCTGTTTGGGAAACTCAGGCCTTGGGCCCTGCATCCTTGTGTCTCCACATGGGCTGGGATGTGAGAAAAGAGAAGCTGGGGTGGGGGTTGGCGGCTGGACAGGTGGATGCTAAAGGCTGTAAGGAATGCAAAACCTGGGTCCCCAAGGGAAGCTGGAACTCAGAGACTCCTTGGCTCCAAACCATGCACTGGCTCATCTCACTGGGAGGAAAAGCTAGAGCCTAAGGCCCACAGGGTATTTCCACTGTGTCACATCCCACCTCACCTCTCAGGCATCTGCTCCCACTCTGGCCACCCTGGTCAAGGTTCTTTGAAGCCCACCAAGGACACTCCCATCCTGGGGCCTTTGCATTGGCTATTTCTTTTCTTTTTTTTTTTTTTAAGATTTAATTTATTGATTTGTCAGAGAGAGAGCGAGAGAGAGAGAGCAAGCACAGGCAGACAGAGTGGCAGGCAGAGGCAGAGGGAGAAGCAGGCTCCCCACCGAGCAAGGAGCCCGATGTGGGACTCGATCCCAGGACGCCGGGATCATGACCTGAGCCGAAGGCAGCCGCTTAACCAACTGAGCCACCCAGGTGTCCCTGCATTGGCTATTTCTTCTACCGGGAACACTCTTTCCCCAAATATCCCTATGGCTCCCTGTCTCCCAATCACCCTATTTGAAGTTCATATTCACTCCCCCAACTTTCTGGCCCTCAAGGTTCCACTTACCCTGTTCTAACCCCGCCCCCCCCATAATCATTTACCTACCACCTTCTAATGTACCAGAGAATTTACTTATTTGTGATCTTTTGTCTGCTGTCCGTAAGAGCATGAAAGTTGCTACAAGGAGTAAGGAAGGGTTGGTCCAGACTTCAGACAGTGGTCCCCACAGAGAAATCAACACTGGGGAACAATGTGGGAGGTACACTGTGGAACTGCTGGTAGAAATGAGTGACAGCAGCCAGACCCCTTACATTCCAGCTGTTCAAAAGGGACCACTTCTGGTTCTGTTACTGACAGATTTACTCAGACTTCTGGTGACCCATTTGTTTTCTTTTCACATCCCCTTTTGGGATAACAAGCTCCACAATTCATTATCCACTCTGAAAAAGGATTCATTTTATTTGCTATCAGTCATGTTTGTCTTTCTTCCCCAACCCTGCTTCTCTTCTGAGCCCCCCCCACCCCTCATCCCCCACCCCAACTTCTGACTGGGCTTCTCAGGAATGCACAGCCTGCAAGGGAGTTGGGGGGGGCAGTGGGATGAGACAGAGGGGTGTGACTCACTTGCTCCTCTCCCATCAGCTATATAAAGTCACAAGGGGGCCAGAGAGGGGAGGAGTCCATCTCTGGGCCTCTGGGGAAGGGCACCAGCCACAGGGCAGGGCTGGGATTTCTATCCTGTGGCATGGATATGTTTGATGGCATTAGCTTGCAAACAGAAGTTAATGGGGGGGGGGGGCAGTCCTCTGGTCTCCCAGCAAGTGGGTTGGGTCAGAGCTGAGACAAGGCATGCTAGTCCCTGCTGAGCAGGGTGCAGAGAGGGAAGGAGGCCTGAGACAGGGTGGAGGGGGAGGTGTCTGGGTCTAGAAAACTCTGTGCTGCTTCTCCCCACCCCCACCCCCACCCCCAGAGCAGCCAGGGCTTCCTTATTCTCTCACCACATCCTGAGCAGTTCTGGCAGGCCCAGGGCCCAGCGGTTCCCCACTCAGCCATACCAGCCTTCCGGCCCCCACCCCAGGCTTCCTGTTTGGGTGATCTGCTTCCGGCTCCCCTACTCCCTGACCTACGTAGGGTCACTAACAAAGGTCCTGCCCTGCACTCATATGGGCCCCAGCTTTGGGCCCCAAACTTCAGGCCTCCCTCTGCTCTTCCTCCCCAAAGGCACAGGCCAACCTCAGTAGGAAGTGACTTGTCTGAACACCTCATGCTGGCAGTTCCTGACCTACCTCCTCACATCTGCCCAGCCCGAAGGGGAAGGGGCTGGTAGCAGTCAGAGGGCTCAGGACAGACTCAGGTAGCACGGCTCAGGGGTGGGAGCCTGAGCTCCACATGAAGATAAATTGGGGGACTCAAGTGACCTGAAAGCTCAATCTAGGTCTCTGGTCCCTGTGGTTTCCCACTGACAGGGGACACACAAGAAAACCAAATCTGAGGATGTCAGGTGAGATGAGGACTGGAGACTAGGAAGGGCTTCCCTGTCCCTGCAGGGACCTCTCTCTCTTTAGAGATTTGCAAGCTGGAAACTGGTTAGTGTATAAGGAAGGGGTTGGGCTGAAGCCAGGGCAAGAAGCCTAGCTGCTCCCACTTCCTGCACTTTGTCCTTTTTCCAGTTTTAACCTCTGACCCTCTGCTGGCCTCAGCCCCCACCCCTGTCCCCAACTCCCATTGTATTCCTTGCTCTCAGCACAGTGCCTCCAAATTCACTTCTCTCTTTTGCTACCCCAAAGGGAGGAAGAGACCAGGGCAGCAGGAAGAGAGGGGAAAACCAACTGCTGAGCCAGTCCTAGGGAGGGAGGGGAAGTCCAGGGAGGAAGGAAGAAGGGGAGTGAGGAGTGGGGGGGGGGGATTTTTTGGAAGAAGAGAAGGCTTTTCTTGTCCCAAGAGAGAAGGGAGCACTGTCTAAAGCAGTGGCCCAGCTGGGGGTGTGCAACCCTGAGGTCACCCACTTCAAATGGCCTCTGTGTGCGCCTCTCACATGGAGCAGACTCGGGGTTCAAAAGTCTTCTCTCTGCCCTCCAGTCCTATTCCATTCCTCCGCCCCCATCCTAGGATCTCCCCTTGTTCAGCTCTCCCCTCTCTGCTTTGGGACTGAGACCCTTCTCCACTCACTTCTCCCTGCCATTTCTCCCTACCCCAAAGCCACCCGTTGTGCCTCTGCTGGGTTCCTGCCCAACATTCACTCCACTGGAAGGCTGTATGTGCTTTCAACTGATGACCCTGCTCTAGGTTCAGGTCTTGGGCCTTGGTTCAGGTCTCCCACCAGAAGGGCTGGATTTGGTCACAGACTCAGAGGAAAGGAAGGGAAGAAATGGGACTGGGGGGGGGGGGGGAGAGGGGGAGCTGAGGAGGTGGAGAGGAAGGACCCAGAGCCTGAGGGAATGAAGAATGAGCAGCCTGGGCACACCCTGTGAGACACACCCAGGGACAGCACTAGATTTGGGGCAGGATCCTCAGGCTTGGAAATGAATGGAAAATGAGCTCTACAAGAAGGAAGGGTGTGTGTAGAGGAGGAAGGGTGGTGGCAGGAATTCACAAGAAAGAATAGAGGAGAACAAGAATACAGGGATATAAAAAAGAAAGGCCAGAGGGAACTGAGGAGCGGGCTTCTGAGAAGTCTGGCTTGGCTGCTCCCTACCTGTTTGTGGTGCCTTTCAGGGGACCCCTTGACAAGGCAGCTGCGGCTTAGGCGGAGGTAGCCCCCCAGAACCAAGATCTCCTCGGCAGTCGGGTACCGCTTCTTCCCAGCTCCAGGGACTGCTGCATCAGCTGTGGCTGGGGTAGCAGGAGTGGTGGGGACTGCAGGAGGTACGGACCGCCGGGGGTTGACTGTGAAGGTGTGTCCACTGCGGCGAGGGGCCCCCACCCCTGGCCCTGCCTTCACCCCATAGAACAGACGGTTCATGAGGGGATCCCCAGGGGACTGGGGGGCAGGTGGGGCTGGGGGTGGGGGAGACAGAGGGGCTGCTGGTGGGGGCCGGAGATCCACTGCTTCCTCTTCCTGCCTTCTAGAGCCTCCAGTCCCAGCGTCCTCTGGTGGGAAGGGGGAGGGCACAGAGGTGTAGTTCTGCAGGGTTCTCAGAGGCCTGCCCTGAGCCCCCGCCTTCTCCTTCTCAGCCTCCCCTTCTCCAGCCTCAGTACCAAGAGGCCCCAAATACTTCTCAGCAGACTCTGGGGGGACTGGTTTCTGAATCTGAGCCTCTGTGTCCCTGGGTGTCCATTCTCGAGCCTTTCCAGAGTTCAGGGTCCATTTCCATCCTTCTGTCAGCCTCAGGCCCCTCTCACCATCCTCCATAGGGCTGGGCCTTTGCTCTCCTGCCTCCACTTCTCCGGAGCTGCTATCTGGAGCCTCCCTTGTCAGGGTCTCTGACAGCTCTGTAATCTCTTCTGAGGCCAGCCTTGGAACTGGTCTCTCTTCTTTTCTCCCGCATTCCTCTGAACAGTCTTTTCTTTCTTCTTCTGAGCTCAGCCTCCACTCTGATGCCTCCAGTTGTACCAAACTCCGTTCCTGAGACTCTCCAGAGTCAGGCCTCCATTTATGCGACTCCGTCAGCCCCAACTTCTGGTTGTCAGACTCGGCAGGGCTCAGTCTACTTTCCACCACCTCTTTTCTCCTGGGGCTTTGTTCTCCAGGCTCTGCCAGTTTCAGACTCCACTCTGGAGTTTCTCCGGGGCTCAGCCTCCATTTCCGGCCCTCTGACAGTCTGGAGCTCCTGTCTCCAGCCTCTCCAGGGCTCTGCCTCCAGTCCCAAGCCTCTAAAGGCCTGGGGCTCAACTCTCGGGCTCCCCCTACCCCCAGCCTCCTCTCTCTGGCCTCCCTGGGACTGAGCCACTCTTCTTTTGACTCTCTTCCCTTGGGGCTCTGATCCCGCATCTCCCCAGGGCTGGGTCTCCGATCTCGGGCCTCCAAAGGCCCAGGTCTTCTCTCTGCAAGTAACTCTTCATTTCGCTGCTGTTGCTGCTGCTGCTGCTGGCGTTCCTGCCGAATGAATCGGTTCTGGTGCACTGGCCCAATGGCCTCCAGGAGGACAGCCGACTCATCTGGGTCTGGAGGTCCAGCCTCTGTAGTCCCAGGTGCAGGGCTAGGCTCTCCAGGAGACAGACCAAGCTTGGCCCGGCGACGCTCCAGGAGTCCCCGCTTCCAGGCTGGCATCTGGGACAGACGCTCCCGCTCTGCCTTCTCCCGGCCTCGAAGGGCTGCCTCCTCCTGCCGTCGGCGGGCTAGCAGCTGTAGCTTCCAGTCTGGGATGGTGGCCATGGTCGTTCTGAGGTGAGGGTGGGGAGTGCTGGGGCCAGAGAACAGGAAAGAGAGGCTCGAGAGGCCCAGAGGTGAAACTGGGGGTGGGGGGGAGAGGAAGTAGAGGAGGGAGAGGTGGGACACAGAGATGGGCACAAGAGCTGAGGGTAAAGACAGAGGGAAAGAGTGAGAAGATGGAGGGCAAAGAAAGGAGAAAACAGAAAGTGAAAAAGCTGTGGGCCAAGTGGGGGTGGGGTCGTGGCCCTGAGAGGAAGAATAGAGATTCAGGGCAAAGCGGCGGGAGTCAGATTTGGCAGCGCAGGGTTAATGGTATCAGAGACAGTCCCGAGAATGTGAGAGGACAGAAGGGCGGAAAAAGTCGGAATGAGAGGAGAGAGAGAAAAGAGAGGCCGGGAGGGGGGGTGGTGTTAAGGTTCTGGCGAGGCTTCCCCACCGTTACCCCGAGGCGGTTAGAGTGGGAAGGGAGATCAGGGAATCCCGCCCGAGACGGGGTGGTGGGACTTGAGGGGGTGTCGGGGCGGTGAGGAGGGGCGGGGAGTGGAGAGGTCTAGGGGAGCAGGGGAATCATGGGGCAGAGGGGAAATGGAGCTCCGCGGGAGCCGCCGGGCGCGTCTCGGCGCGGGCCCGGGAGGTCCCGGCTCCCCTCCCAGCTCGGCTCCGGCCACGCCTCTCCGGCCCCCAGCCGCCACACTGCACTCCGCCCCCAGGCAGCTCGGGGGAAATACCCTCCCTTGGGGACTTTCGGAACCCGGGTGTCTGGGCTGCCAGCACGTTCCCAGAACCCTGGCGTCCACCCCCACCCGGTCCCGTCACCACCACCTGCCTCTCCCACCGGCCGAGCCCGGGACAGTGGCGTGCAGAGTACCCTCCCCACGGCTCCGCTCTTCCCAGCCTGCCAGTCCTATGCCCGAGTCTCCGCTCTCAGGGAGCCCTGACATAGCCGGCCATTCCCACCCAGCTCGGACCGCTCGGACAGGCAATCTCGGCACAAAAAGAGGAGATAGCCCAAGGTCCGGGCCGGCGTCGGGAGACAGGAGACACCCCCTCCCCAAGTCTGAAGCCCCTCAGTCAACTCACAAGCCGGCGGGGCTCCCAGGGGAGGGGGTGCGGAGGAGCCTGGCGTCCGGAGGGAGGAGAGAGGAAGAGGAGGAGAGTGGGACCGAGAGAGATCCGGAGACAGGAGGGAGGGGAGGAGGGAAGGAGAGGAGGAGGGAAAGAGAGGAGTCGAGGAGGAGCGACCGAGACAGAGACCTGGGGGCCGGGCGGGGGGCGGCGACCGCTTTGTCTGAGGACAATGCGGAGAGGGAAGGGGGCGCGGGTGGGGCCCGAGGGGCGGGGCCTCGCTCCAGAGACCTCGCGTGGGACTAGGCTCGCGGACTCCCCTTTTCCCGCCGCAATCTCTGGCCCTGAATTTCTGTCCCCAGGGACCACGCCCCGCTCCCTCTCGGTATCCCCAGAGAACCCAGGTGTCCAGACCCTCGCCCAGAGCTCGCCGACCCAAGGCAGCCGCCCGTGACTCAGGCCCCTCGAGGGACTTGGAGAGGAAGCAGCAGCTGCTACAGCCGGGCCCGCCCTTCCCATCTCCTGCTGCTCCTCCCCACGCGTTTGCCTCCCCCCGGCCGGCCTTTGTTACTGCGGGGTCCAGGGCCGCCACCAGGCTGTGGTGGGCCCATGGGGAGCGGGACGGCAGTAGAGGTACTCAGAAGCCAACGGCTATGGGAACTGAATCCCACACCAGAGCCGCTGTCCCACTCTTTGGCTTCAACCGGTCTCCCTTGTGTTCCCTGGTCTGCAGCGAGGGAAAACGGGGGATTTGGAGGAAGGGGGACTGGGCGCCTCTGGGGAAGTGGGGGTGGGCCTGACGGCAGCGGTCGCCAGAGGGCGCGGTGGCTGCCCAGACTCCAGTTTGATGTGCCGGGCTCCGCTTGCCCTCCTTCCCAAAGTCAGCCCTCTAGCTAGAGAAACACCAATAGACTGCATACCATATGTAGAAAAAACAGGCTGAATTTTATTTTTCTGCTGCGCGTGTTCCTCGGGAGAGCAGAGAGCTCTTAGTCACCCAAAATGAAAAGCGGGAGGATCCTTTCAACTAGGTTAGAGGACAGAGCCTAGGGCCAGGGCCTAAGGAGCTGGCAAGGCTAGTCAGGGGGCTGGCACTTGGAGCCTGGAAGGGCAGGCATTACCAAACCTGCAGACCCTGGTCCCACTCCTAGAAAGGAAAGCCAGAGGAGGAGAAGGGGATCCCTGAGGTGCAGAAGGGAGTAACAGTGGGAGGGAAGTGGTCAGGCCCTCCCTTCTTCCTTATGAAGAGGTTCTTAAGGTGTATGTGTTGGGGGGGGGGGTCAAGCCCTGAAGTGTGAGGAGACAGGTAAGTTCCCCATCCCCTCTTCCTGGCTGGTGAGAAGTAGATCTTGGAGTCCAGTGGTTGAAACTCAGAATTTAGGTTATGGAGCTGGGCCCAAGAAGTGGAGGCTCAAACAGGGGAAGGGACAGCCCTTTCAGTCCATGAATTTGGGTTTCTGGTCTGAAGCAGCCACGACCTGGATGTTAAAGGAGAGAAAGTGCTGGGCTTGGAACCAGGTTCCAAGCTCCTCACTCGGCCTCACCTTCCTGGGGCCGGGAGAGCAGGTGGAGTTTTCTTTGTAACTGGGCCCGGAGATAGCGGAGGTCTTGCTGGTCAAGTCCATGAGCCAGGCCCAGATAGAGGGTAAGGAGGAGAGCAAGGAGGAGGCGGTCAGTGCCCAGGGTGGGTACCACCCACAGCACCGTCAGCAGTTCCACACACACTGGGTGGCGCAAATGGGAGAAGAGTCTCAGAGCCCGGGGAGACTTCAGGGCCAGAGGCTCACCAAGCCCCAGCACATGGTAGTACACCTAGGAGGGAGAACAGCTTAGAAATGGGATCAAGCCCCTTTTGCAACCTAGCGACCTCTTTCCTCCCCTTCCAGGGAACTTCCCCTTCTGTAACTCAGGCCCAAGGACCACCCTCCTGAGACCAGGACCCTGGATCCTCATCTCTGGTTCATGAACTTTCCCCAGTCCCAGTAGGCCCATGGTTTCAGGCCTTTGACAGAATGCTGAGGGGAGACTGTCTTATAAGAAAGGTAAGTAGGTAAGGGAGTTGAAAGAAGAGGAAGGTGGAACAGAATGGGAGAAGGAGGAGGGAAATCTTTGGAAGGGAAAAAGGCATTCTGGAAGGAATCCTAGGTCTCAGGTAGGAATCTGGGAGCCTCACCTGTTTGAGGCCCATGAGCTCGGCGTAGTCAAAGACGAGAAGGATGCTGAAGATGAGGAGCCAGGATATGACGTGGAGCACAAAGCAGAGCAGGGGCACCCAGGTGGCCCATGGTTCGGCCCGAGCCTCCCACAACACAGGGCCTCTGGGTACAGGTTCCCAGTACCGCATCACCAACTGGGGAAGGATGTGGGGCTGGGTATCTCAGCAGCCTACCCTTGAAAGACCTAGACCCAGAGGCTGCCCCCCACCCCAGGCTGGTCTGCAGCTCTCCCCACCTCTACCATGAACGTCACAAACAGTCACCACATAGGGGGTCCTACGTGGGGTCCCAAGGATGTAAGAATGACCTATATCTACCCTGAGGGCTTGCAGACCGGATGGGGGTAACCAGATAGGTACATAAAGTACCAAGCACTCACTGAGAAGACAAGTGAATGCTAACTGGGAAGGTTTCTCTTGAGACCTAGTGAAGAGGTTTCAAAGAAAGGGTAGAACTGAAAGAGATGTTACCAAGGGGATCTCAAGCAGAACAACATGAACAAGGTTGCAAAGGTGAGAATGCACATATCTGCTTGGGGAATGAGTAATGGTACACCATTCTTGATAAGGAGAATATGTGCTGTGGAGGAATGAAAGCTGAGATTAGAGTCCTCAACACCCTCAGTTCTCTTCCTAAACCCACATTTTCAGAAGGGCCTTTGCCCTTCCAGTCTAGGACACCCTTCTCACAGACAGTTTCCCTTGGGACTCAGTGGCCAAGGCCTCATACCTGCAAGGCCAGGGCAGTGCATGCGACATACAGTGACCTCTGAAGGACCCCAAAATATCGAGACATCCACGCCTTCACTGTCTCAGTTGCCATGAGGCTGTGCTGCCCCACAAAAAGTAGGAGGAGACCCAGATCCCAAGCCAGGGGGACAAGGATACTGCGGTCCTGCACGGCAGCCAGCCATCCCTGGCGGGCATCTAGGGGGAATTGAAGAAAGGGACAAAAGATCAAGAGGGTTATGGGAAACATCCCCTATCCCACTCTCTTCTTGGGGCCCCAGGCCATGTCCCCTTAATGCTTTCAAGAGTCTTAATGCTTCCTCTCCAGGCTTTGCCCACCTTTTCCATTCCCCGCTTCTTCCCTTTTCCCCAGGCCTCCTTCAGGGTGGGGAGGAGAGGCGACTGACCCTCTTGTTTCGGTGGTCTAAATGCTCCCTCTTTCGAACACTCTTCCCTCCATATCCCTCTCTTTAAAAGCACTTTCTTTCCTGTGCTTATCGCCCATTCCTCCCCACCCAGTTCTCACTCTCAGCCTCTCCAAACCGCTAATCCCGGAGTTCCTAATTTAGCCCTCCGGTCTGCCCTGAAGCTTCTCCAGCTTTCGCGGTTCTAGTTCCCTCTCCCGGACTTCCCCTGTCATTTGTCTCCAAGTCCCGCCCCCCCTCTCGTCCGGCTCCACCTCCATCCCCAGAGCTCATCCTTGATCCCTCCCGCTCACCCGGACCACCAGGCTCCGGGATCCCTCCAAGAAGTGGCCGAAGAGAGGTAAAGCGCACGAACTCCACTCCGGTGCCAAAGGCCAGGATGAAAGAGGCGAGGGCAGCAGGGATCAGGAGCAGAGCTGGGGCCATGGCGACACACGGAGGGGTGGGGAAGGGGACGGGCTTGGGATTCCCGCGGCCGCAGGCCCCGCCCCGCCCCTCGGGTCCCGCCCAGAAAGGCGGGGCTCCTTCGCTCAAATCCCGGGGCTCGGGTCAGCGGCGCGCCCTTTTTTCTGCCCTCAGGGCGGGTGGAGGGGGCTTTTACCGAGAGCGCAGTCTCTGCGTCACAAAAGGGAAAGTTAGAATTCCGAGTGACAAATGGAAAGGGCTGCGGCTCTATAGCCCTTCGTGCGGGTTGAATCGTAGCTCGGCTAGTTGTCTCTGCTGAAATGAAGACAGTTCCTCCTCTCAGGGTTCCTGTAGAAACCTAGAATTATGACTCCCCCCTTTTCTGTAACCTTAGTCAGAAAACCTAGCCAGAGTCAGAGGTTACAAAGCCTCAGTTAACACTTCAATAATAAACGGCGACAGAACGGAAGATTGTTGACCCAGGCTGAGAACCCAAAGCTCTGAATCACCTATTACATCTTGTTAAAGAGTTAGTGACTATTTTACCATAATGTTTATTCTGTAACTTGTTCGCCTCACTTGCCAAGGACAGAAAACTTCTCTGTAACACTTACAGATTATTTCTAATAATGCCAAAGGCTGTTGATTTGCAATCATGAGAGTAACAATGTTAAAATATTTGTGATAGAAAATTGTATTTGTTGTGAACTTTGTAGTAGGTTAATTTTATCCAAGCCTGTGATAATTAGCTATGACTTCACTCTGCAAGCTTATTAGTCTGACCCAACTTACTAGTGAGAAATCGCTAAGATCTTTTGTCTGAACATATTTTTCCTGCAGACCTGTTTGTAATACCTACAGACTAATACTTCTGAAAAGCAAAGTAAAAGAAAGGTTTTCCTCCATCAGCATTTTTAAAAAAGATTTTATTTATTTATTTGACAGACAGATCACAAGTAGGCAGAGAGACAGGCAGAGAGAGAGAGAGGAGGAAGCAGGCTCCCTGCTGAGCAGAGAGCCCAATTCGGGGCTTGATCCCAGGATTCTGAGATCATGACCTGATCTGAAGGCAGAGGCTTTAACCTACTGAGCCCCCCAGGTGCCCCTCCTCCATCAGGATTAAAGATCATGTTGCTAAGGACCTAGTCACAGTGGCTATGACCATAGCAGGGAACTTAAGACATCATTAAGTGAAACCTTTTGGCTTACAGACAGAAGAAATACAAAGAAAATTTACCGAGATGCTGTCGGCTCATGAGTGAGACAATTGCCAGGCAGCATCCCACAGCCTTTACATTCCTCCACCCCAAGGCTCAGTACTCCTACCCTCCTCTCTTAATCAATGCTGTTGTAAACTGTTACCAGACATCTTATGATTCCCCTCCAGATGCACCCTCCACCCTGCTTTCTGCTTCAAGAGGTTGTCCTGAATGGACTGTATCAATGAAAATCACAGCTTTTATTGAGGAAGTCCTCTCTGCAAAACTGCTCCCTCCTCTCAACCTCTCGGAGTTAGAGGTGGTCACAATAGAGCTGTGGGTACTGGAGTACTGCAACATTATGATTTCTCTACACTCTTCCAATTTCTTTGCAAATTTCACTTTATTAAACTCTCTCCAAATTACCCTAATTTGACAGTGTTGTCATTTCTTGCTGGGACCCTGAGTGATAGAGATACTTCTTATTTGTGCTACAAGCTATAGTATTTATTGGAAGTGTAAGAAAAGGTCGCTAGTCTCCAGAAATTTAAACTGGGGCACTTCAATGTCACTAAGTAAGAGTGCACATGAGTACTAAATAGGGATATAGAGGCAGCTGGTACTGTAAGGAATCCCCTGGACCTCCAGGCCATAGACAGTTTCACACAGTACAGGCTCTGAGTTGCACAATGGAACTAATATTTATTTGGGTCCTACCATGTGCCACACCTACAATGGCTGTGCTTAACATATATCGGGACATGTTCATGTTTAGAAGTCAGCAGTGTTAAAAGTCAGCAAAGCTCGTGCTCATTCTACTACACCAAAGTTTTACAAACTTAAGTATAATTAATTCACTTGCAGAAAAGTCACAAACTAATCATCCATCTTTTTTTTTTTTAAAGATTTTATTTATTTATTGACAGACAGAGATCACAAGTAGGCAGAGAGGCAGGCAGAGAGAGAGAGGAGGAAGCAGGCTTTCTGCGGAGCAGAGAGCCTGATGCGGGGCTCGATCCCAGGACCCTGGGATCATGACCTGAGCCGAAGGCATTGGCTTTAACCCACTGAGCCACCCAGGCGCCCCCATCCATCTTTTTTTAATTAAAGTGAAATTCACATAACAAAATTAACTATTTCAAATTTTTAAAAAAGATTTTATTTGACAGAGTGACAATGAGATTGGGGACATAAGCAGAGGAAGTGGGAGAGGGAGAAGCAGGCCTCCTGCTGGGCAGGGAGCCAGATGTGGGTTTCATCCCAGGACCCTGGAATCATGCCCTGAGCTGAAGGCAGATGCTTAATGATTGAGCCACCCAGACACCCAAATTAACTATTTTAAAGAGAAAAATCTAGTGACATTTAATACCTACATAATCTGTTTAATCACCATCTCTATCAAGTTCCAAAGTAAAACCCCAGCATTCCAAAATAAAACCCTGTATACATTTTCCCCTTCTCCCAGCTCCTGGCAATCACCACTCTACTGTCTCTATGAATTTACCTATTCTAGGTATTTCATGTAAGTGGAATCATCCAAGGTGACTTTTTGTGTCTGGCTCCTTTCACTTAGCATAATGCTTTGAGGTTCATCCTCAAAACACTGTAGCATGAATCAGTACTTCACCCCCTTTTATGGATGAATAATAGTCCATCGTGTAGATATGCCACATGTATTTATTCAACTGCTGATGAACTTTTTTTTTCACCTTTTGGCTCTTTTTTTTGTTTTTGATTTTTCCTTTTGGCTCTTGTTAAGTGCTGATATGAACATTGTGTACAAGTATTTGTTTGAACACAAGTTTTAACTCTTTTGCATATATACCTACTAATGGAGTTACTGGGTCATTTGGGAATTCTATGTCTAATTTTTTGAGAAACTGTCAGACTACTTACCACAGTAGCTGAACCATTTATATTCCTAGCAGCAATATAGAATAAAGGTTCCAATTTCTCCCCATCATTGTAATCAACCAACTTTTAACATTTAAATTTAAGGGGCACCCCTGACTGGCTCAGTTGGTGGAGCGTGAGACTCTTGATCTCAGGGTTGTGAGTTCAAGCCCCATTTTGGGTACAGAGCTTACTTTAAAAATAAAATAAGTAACATTTAAATCTCAGGTATGTTAAAAAAAAAAAACTGCACTACACCATAAGGCACAGAGTGAATATTTATTTATCAGAGGTTAAACCTAAGCTCTAATTTTATAAATACTGGGAAAGCAGGCCAGAAAAATGTAGCGATTTGCTCAAAGTCAAAGCTAAAGAACGCTTCTAACAAGATGGAGTGAGAAGGAAAATATTTTAGAGCACTCCATAATTCCAACCTTAAATTATCCACTCCAAGCATCCCTTTAAGTTCTTGACACTAAAATTCTTTCCACTATCTTTCAAAAGATGAGTAAGAATCCCAGTAAAAGAGGAAGAGAAATGGTTTGTTTCCAAACAGGAGGCAGGAAACTGTGTGTTCCTCATAGCACTAAGTACATCAGTCCTGCTAAGGGTAGCCACTTAAGGGATGAGTATGGGATTACCCAACTCTTAAGTGGTTATTTAAGAAATCTGTGGCTCCAAATCCCTATCTTTTCATTTACCCATAAACCTTTTCAGCCCCACCCATGTTCCAAGACAAATCAGGTCAGTATATCCAAAACCTTTCTAAAACCCTAGGTTCTTTCTTCCAAATCTTTTCTAACACTTTATTTACTGGTCCAGGAGGGAAAAGAGTACTGTGGTGACATTTTCAGGAGGATGACGTTTCCAAAGTGGAGAGGATGAAGGCCTCTGGCTTGGCTTCCTGCTTCAGCACTCCTGTCAGCAGGAACTCAGGTGAGAGGATGGGCAGCCCAACCCGAAATGGAATAGAGCATCGAGGGAAGTCCTGGGAGCATGTAATCACAACTCTCTGAGGCTGGGGAAAGACAGAGCAAAGACAAAGTCAGGGGTGAAAAAGAATCCTAGAAATAGGTTCAGAATCTACTAATCAGTTTCAGCATCACTGAAATAGACCTCTGATATGAAGCGTACTTGCTAGAAGTACTCTTGCCAGAAAAGCTGAACCTGAATTTATTCAAGCTTTTAAATTTAACTATAGTTTACAGGAAATGTAAAAGAACAAGATAAATTACACAACAAGGGAGCAAACAGAAAAACTCAGACTTGGACATTCTAAAGAACAACTGACCTGGTTTCTGTAGGAAGTCAATGGAATTGAAAAAAAAAGGCTAGCTGGGTTGGGGAAGATCTTTTCTAGAGTAAAAGAGAATCAAGAGATATGCAACTGTGGCAATACGTGGGTCTTGTTTGAATCCTGACTTGAATTTTAAAGAGACATTTTTGGCCAACTGGTGAGATCTGGCTAATGGAATATAAGAAAATGACCAAGAAACTATTGTTAATTTTATTATGGATCAATAATGGCATTGTGATTATGTTTAAAAAAAAGAAAAAAGAAAGCGCATAGTATCTCAGAGAAGTATGCTTTAAGTATAGAGAGGGAAATAATATGAAGTTTGCAGTTTCCTTTAAAATAATTTAGCAGGGGCGCCTGGGTGGCTCAGTGGGTTAAAGCCTGCTCTCTGCTCAGCGGGGAGTCCGCTTCCCCCTCTCTCTGCCTACCTCTCTGCCTATTTGTGATCTGTCAAATAAATAAATAAAGTCTTAAAAAAAAATAATTTAGCAAAGAAAAAAACGATAAATGGAGAAAATGTAGCAAAGTCTAAACTACCTTGTTAAGTCTGAGTGATTGATATATGGAGGTTCACTGATAATAGAGGTTTTCTCTCCCTTTGCGTATATTTGAAAAAATTTAAAATATAAAATAAAAATAAATCCAGTCAGAATCAGCAGACTTCTTCATTCCTATTCCTTTACATACTACAGAGCTTCCCCTCACCCTCTCACTTCTTGTGTTCCCATCCATACCTGTTTGGTTCTCCAACCTTTTCCCATTCCAGCCACCTCTTTACTTGCTTTATTTTTTATTTTTTTAAAAGATTTTATTTATTTGACAGAGATCACAAGTAGGCAGAGAGGCAGGTAGAGGTAGGGGGGAAGCAGGCCCCCTGCTAAACAGAGAGCCCAATGTAGGGCTTGATCCCAGGACCCGAGCTGAAGGCAGAGGCCCAACCCACTGAGCCACCCAGGCGCCCCTCAGCCACCTCTTTTAACTGCCACCTCACCAGATCCAGAACAGAGCACTCATACCTTATAGGACCGGGGCATGCTGGGTAGTACAGTGCCTCCACAGCAGCTGATGATCTCTCCCATCTGAGGTGGTGGGGGCTGGACTCCTGGGGTCACGTGGATCTCATAGCCCTAAGAGGAAGAAAATGGTGGAGGCCATAAATGTATGCCCTGAGAGGCCATGAATAGCTGGGGAGCCTCTGGAGAGAAGGCTGAAGCACAGGGCAGAAGACAGCCTCTCACCTCCAGCAACCTTCGCTCCCGAGCCCGGCTCAGGGCATCTCGAAGGCTGAAGCCGAAGTTCTTCTCCTGCTCAGGATCAGTCACCACATATTCATCCGGGGGCAAGAAGCAACCAGCTTTGCGGGACTAAGGACAGTAGCAGTGAGCACACAAGCTCAGCCCAGCCCACCACCCAGCTCTTCTGCCATCAGTTATCTCTAATGGTATGTCCTCTCTTAGACTCTCACCTGGTGCAGCCAGTCCAAGGAGAGGATGGGGATCCCCCGCCCCAGGGCACAGAGGAACTTGACTGTACGTCGGACTCGATCAGTCACTAGGTGGGAAGCCTCTGCCACTGAGCTGGCCAGACTTCCCCCCAGGGCCAGCACTGCCCGCTCTCCACGGGCATCCACCACTCCCGTGAAGAGTACCTGTGGAGGGGGTTAATCTGAGCTGGTCCCAGCAACCTGTACCATCTGCGCCTGTCTCCAAACCCCTAGGTCTCCTCCCATCCTCCCTTGTCTGTCTCCCACCAAGCCCCATGCCCTTTTTCTCCTACTTTGGGGGCTGTGGACTCTTGGTTAGGTTTGGTGCGTCGAAGGCTGCGGCTTGGGAGTCCCTTGGGCTCCTCCTCTGCTTGGTCTCTCTTTCTCTTGCCTGGTCCTGGAGCCTCTACATCCTGAGATTGAGAAAGATCTTGCTGGGAGTTTCTGAGTCTCTAAGCCCTTTCCTAGCGTCACGGGCCCGGCCTTCTCCTCACCTCCTTCCTTGGCCTCTCGATTGGATCTTCTTCCTCTTCCTTGAGGAACACTGTCTTCTGGGTGACTTCCCCTCTTTGGAGCCGTTTTTGAAGTGGGGGTGAATCTACAGTAGCCAAAGGCCTCTTACGGCTCTGAGAGGCCCTAGGCAGGGGCTCTGGGGTGAACTCAGATCTTCCTGCTCCCTCTACCTTTTGGATATTGGTAGCATGAGTGGGGGCCTCAGGAAGCTGGGCAAAGGCAGGCTTGGGTATGGTCCTGAGGGATTCAACTACTCTCACTGCTCCTTGTCTCTGGTTCCTTGAGGACCGAGATTTAGGTTCAGGGAGTGCAGAATAGGGCTCACAGGCAATGGGAGCTGTGAGGGACCCATGTTTCCTAGTGGCCCTTAGCTTCCTGCTGCAATTGGCTTGAGAGATGGGCTCAGGGGGAAGAGGCTGGTCTGTGGGGACAGGAGACTGGAATTTAGGGGTGGTAAGAACTGGCCCAGCACTTATTCCAGAAGACCTGGGTGTCTTACCCTGACAATCCTGAGCCTTAGGGGTGACCAGCTGATCTGTGGGGGTGAGAGATTCAAGGTCGGGGGCTGTGAGCTCAGTTGGATGGGGGATCTTGACAAAGGACCTATGTGTCCTGCCCCGAGTGGCCCGAGATGTGGGCTCAGGAGTGACAGGCTGATTTGTGGAGAAGGAAGGCTGGAGTTTAGGGGCTGTGGGGGCAATTGGCTCAGAGGTCTTGATAGAGGACCTCTGTGTCCTGCCCCGAGTGGCCGGAGATATGAGTTTGGGGGTGACAGGGTGGTCTGTGGGGGTGGAAGCCTGGAGCTCAGGGACTGTGGAGACAATTGACTTAGGGGTCTTGCTAGAAGACCTAGGTGTCCTGCCCCGAGATGTACGTTTGGGGGTGACAGGCTGGCCTCCGGGGGTGGTAGGCTGGAGCTCAGGGGCTGTGGGGACAATTGGCTCAGGGGTCTTGATAGAAGACCTCGGTGTCCTGCCCTGAGATGTGGGTTTGGGGATGACAGGCTGGTCTGTGGGGATGGAAGGCTGGACTTCAGGAGCTGTTGGGATAATTGGCTCAGGGGTCTTGCCAGAAGACCTATGTGTCCTGCTGTGAGGGGCCCCAGATGTGGGCTCAGTGATGACAGGCTGGTCTTTGGAGGTGGAAGGCTGGAGTTCAGGGGCTGTGGGGACAGTTGGTTCAGGAGTCTTGACAAAGGACCTACGTGTCCTGCCCCAAGTGACCCTAGATGTGGGCTCAGGGGTGACAGGCTGGTCTGTGGCGATGGAAGGCTGGACTTCAGGAGCTGTTGGGACATGTGGCTCAGGGGTCTTAACAGAAGACCTATGCGTCCTGGTGTGAGTGGCCCCAGATATGGGCTCAGTGATGATAGACTGGTCTTTGGAGGTGGAAGGCTGGAGTTTAGGGACTGTGGGGACAGTTGGTTCAGGAGTCTTGATAGAGGACCTACGTGTCTGGCCCCAAGTGACCCTAGATGTGCGCTCAGGGGTGACAGGCTGGTCTTGGGAAGTAGAAGGCTGGAGCTCAGGGGCTGTGGGGATAACTGTTTTGGGAGTCTTGACAGAAGACCTATGTGCCCTGCCCTGAGTGGCTGTGGAGACAACTGGTTCAGGGGTCCTGAGAGATTTACGGGTCCTGCTCTGAGATATGAGCTCAGCAGCAGCAGGCTGCTCTTTGGAGGTGGAAGGCTGGACTACAGGGACTATAGGAACAACCAGTTCAGGGGTCTTGACAGAAAACCTATGTGTTCTACCCCGAGTGACCTGCAATGTTGACTCAGGGATGACAGGCTGGTCTTTGCAGGTGGGATTCTGGAGCTCAGGGGCTGTGGGGACAATTGGTTCAGGGGTCATGACAGAGGACCTACGTGTCCTGCCCCGAGTGACCCGAGATGTGAACTCAGGACTGAGGGGTTGGTCTGTGGGGATGGTAGAGTGAGGTTCAAGGGCTAAAGAAGAAACTGCAGAGGGTGTCTTCCTGGAGGACCCTCGGAGCCTGACTTTGGATTTTGGGTGGAGAGGCTCCATGTCTGAGGACAAGGTAGTCTCTGGAACTTCCTGATTCCCATTTTGTCTGGTTCTGGGAATGGGCTCTAAAGAAGATGGAGAGGGAGAAAGGAAGGGCTGGGGCACAGGATGTTTTTGACTCTGAGAGAGGAGGGAGTTGTGGTGGAGGGTTGAGGCTTCAGGCACTGCAGGAGGCAGACAAGCATCTGCAGATTCCTGATCACCCTGAGGAGAAATAGAAGCAAGTGAGAAAGGAAGAGGCAGAGAGAAGAGAGACAGTACTTGGATATGTTCTTAAGACTTGTTTAAGGTTAGAGTGTGTTCCTGGCATTTCACTCATCTATGACCTCCCTTCCATGAAACTGGGAACTTCCTAGGGAGGGAGCAGTCCTCATTCTCACAGACCTCTCCTCATGCCAGCAGTGTTCTCTACAGATGGATGATGATAATAAGAGGATGGTTGGAAAAAGGGAAAAGACATGAAAAAATGGACGTTCTGAGTTAGATAGAGGGAGACAGAACTTGGGAAACAGATATGGAAAACGACAGGTTGAAAGGAAAGGCACAGAAGCCAACTAAGGAGTGGTGACAACCGAAAAAAACTGGGAAGATGGAGGAGTAGACTAAAGCAAGGTCAGGGGAAGGGGCAGTGAAGAGGTAGAAAAAGCAGCTCTCACCGCAGAGGCCTTTTCAGAAGGTGGCATCTTGCAAGTCACGTGGCCTAGAGAGAAAGTAAAAGCAAGTGGAGCTTAGGTCTAAGAGTTGAGACACTTAGGGGTTGATTAGCACAAGGGCTGTGTACCATCTTGGGTTTCCCTCTGCCTTCACTTACCTCTCTGCTGCCTCCTGGGGCTCATCGGGGCTCCACCTGACTGGTTCCCAGAAGCTCCTGGGGTTGAAGTGAGTCCCTGATGGTCTCCCGTCCCTGCTCTAGGCTCTAGTATTAGATGGGAGGCCTGCCCTTCCTGGTCCTGGCTCCCTTTTTCTGTTTCCCTTTTCTGTGGGCCGCTCTCCAGTTTTACTTCTGGTACCTCAATGCCTAATACACTTGGCTCATCTTCTCTCTCTAGTACTAGTTTCTCTGCTTCTCTCTCAAATACTTCTCTTGCAAGAGTCTGCTTTCCTATCTCTTCCTCTTGTACTTCCCTGGGTATCTCAATTTCTATGTTTAAACTCTCCACATTCCTTTCAATACTAGCACTTTTTACCTTTTGGTCAGACTCTTGTCCCTGATTATCTCTAACTAACATCTGTTTCCCTCTGGTTAATTCTCCTTCTCCTATAACATCTTCTCTCTCTCCTGCTGGCAGGTTCTTGGTTTCCCTGTTTAACAGTTCTCTCTCAGGGGCCACCCCCTCTGCTGCTTCCCTTGGTGTACCCATGTCTTTCTCCACAGTCTGTATCCCCCTGCCTTGAATCCCCAGTGCCTCTGCATGAACTGGGATCTCTGGATGTTGGGCTTGTGGTGTTGTCCTAGGTGTAGAGGGGCAAGATCCATGGGCATCAAGATGGGCAACAATGGGCTGGGGCTCAGAGGCCTCAGACTCTCTCGGACAGAATGGCTGTGTTGCCAAGACTTCCCATGGCTCATCCAGGGCACCTGGAGGTAAAGAGTCAAAAGAGAGAGAGAAATGCAGATTGAAAATTTAATAGATTGAGAAAAGATTAAGAGAAATTAATGAATAACAGGGGCACCTGGGTGGCTCAGTCAGTTAAGCATCTGCCTCCAGCTCAGGTCATGATCTCAGGGTCCTGAAATTGAGCCCCACATCAGGCTCCCTGCTCAGCGGGGAGCTTGCTTCTCCTCTGCCCCTCTCCCCCATTCATGTGGGTGTGCTGTCTCTCTCTTTCTCAAATAAATAAATATAATCTTTAAAAGAAAAAAATTAATAATAAACCTAAGTGGATTATTTTTTTTTTAAGATTTTATTTATTTATTTGTCAGAGAGAGAGGGAGAGAGAGAGCAAGCACAGGCAGACAGAGTGGCAGGCAGAGGGAGAAGCAGGCTCCCCGCCGAGCAAGGAGCCCGATGTGGGACTCGATCCCAGGATGCTGGAATCATGACCTGAGCCGAAGGCAGCCGCTTAACCAACTGAGCCACCCAGGTGTCCCAACCTAAGTGGATTATTAAAGGAAGGCTTGGAATAAAGAGGACAATCATTACATTTAATATTTGTCTAAGTTAAGACCCCACATGCGCACAGAAGTTCTCATAGCAGCCTCTTTAAAAATGATGGGGGCACCTGGGTGGCTCAGTGGGTTAGGCCGCTGCCTTCGGCTCAGGTCATGATCCCAGAGTCCTGGGATCGAGTCCCGCATCGGGCTCTCTGCTCAGCAGGGATCCTGCTTCCCTCTCTCTCTCTCTGCCTGCCTGTCTACTGTGATCTCTGTCTGTCAAATAAATAAATAAAATCTTAAAAAAAAATAAAAAATAAAAATGATGGAGATGGAGAAACATTAGCAGAAGAGTCAAAGATTATGAAAGAAACATGAGGGAAAAGCAATGATGCCAAGTTAGGGGCATGAAGGCTAGAGTTTCTTATACCTGGGGCCTGGAAACTGCAACAGGAAGGGCCAGGCTCTTGGGGTAGAGTAACCAGGAAGGCCTGGGTAGCTTCATCCTCCATGCTCTGGACTGCTGGACAAGAAAAGCTGGCTCAAGCATGGCTCCTCCAGAGAACTCTGGGCTCCCATTCCTGGCCTCCTGGCCCACCCACACCAGTATTCACAACCTTCAAGGACCATCAGTCTGGGCTCCCAGCTCCCACTCGTGCCAACATCCGTATGACACGGATGTCCTCACCTTCTGGGTTCTGATTCTCTCTCTCCACAAAGCACTGGGTAGCCTGTAGGTCCAGGTCTTCAGAATCTGAGAGGGGAAAATATAAGATAGATAATAGAAAGTCCTATCTGGGGATACCTGGGTGACTCAGTCAGTTAAGTGTCTGCCTTCAGCTCAGGTCATGATCCCAGGGTCCTGGGATCAAGCTCCCTATTGGGCTCCTCGCTCAGTGGGGAGCCTGCTTCTCCCTCTGCCTGCTGCTCTCTCTCTGACAAATAAATAAAATCTTTTTTTTTTTTTTTAAAGATTTTATTTATTTATTTGAGAGAGAGGCAGTGAGAGAGCATGAGCGAGGAGAAGGTCAGAGGGAGAAGCAGACTCCCCGTGGAGCTGGGAGCCTGATGCGGGACTTGATCCCGGGACTCCAGGATCATGACCTGAGCCGAAGGCAGTCGTCCAACCAACTGAGCCACCCAGGCGTCCCACAAATAAATAAAATCTTAAAAAAAAAAGTCTTATCTGACACTTCCTTATTCTTTCTCTACCATTTTCTCCCTAGCCCCAAGCCCTCTGTAGTGGACCAAATGTTTGTATCCACACCCAAATTCATATGTTGAAACCTAATTTCCAATGTGATTTTTTTTTTTTCCCCAATGTGATTTTATTAGGAGGTAAGTTCTTTGGGAGATGATTAGCTCATGAGAGTAGAACCCACATGAATGGGACTAGTACCCTTGTAAGAGACCCCAGAATTCCCTTTGTGCCCCTTCTGCCATGTGACCACACAGTGAGAAGACAGCTGCCTATGAAGAGGAAGCAGTCTTCAGCAGAACATGACTATACTGGCACTCCGACCTTGGACTTCCCAGCCTTCACAACTATGAGAAAAAATTTCTGTTGTTTATAAACCAGCCAGCCTATGGCATTCTGTTATAGCAGCTCAAGTAGACTAGGAAACCCTATAAGCATTTATTTATTTATTTATTTATTTATTATTGTTATTTGCATTCTTTCTTTTAGGAGTCAAGGGAGGAAGTCCAGCACTTACCACCATGGTTGTCCCCAGAGTCCTTGGTCCTGTCCACATGTAATTCTCTCTCCCTTTCTGTGGGGGTCTGGGCTCCCTCTCTCTGCGGCTGGATGGGTTCCCCTGAAGTGCCTGTGTCCACCACAAGATCTGTAAGGTTCTCCCTCGAGACAGGGAGAAGATCCTGCTCCACCTGTGACACAAGGGATTCACCCTGGGCCCTTGCCTCAAGAGCTCTCTCCTGCTCAAGAACAGCTGCAGCCCATTTTGTCCCAGCATCCCCTTCTGCTGGAAGCTGGCACTTTCCTGTATCTGCCACCACTGAGGCTGCTAAGGACGTGCCCTCTTCTGCATCTGTCTCACAGTCCCCAGTGGGAGGAGGCTGGGCTTCCTCTAGATGCATCACAGGTAGCTTTGCTTGGCCCCCTTCTACTCCCACATTTGTTTGATTTGTCCATACCATAGGCACTTGATGCTTCTCCACAAGTGTAATGGCTGGTCCTGATAGGGCTTTCTCCTCCACCTGTGTGTTGATGTCCACTGTGGCAGAGGCCTGGCTTCTCTGCAGATGGACCCCAAGTGAGCTCTTATCTTCATCCACCCCTAGATCACAGTCTCGGAGAGGAGACTGCCTTTTTTCTGAATATGCCTTGTTTATATGACACTTGGGAACAGTTCCTTTCTTTTCGATTGGGAGCCCCTCCTCCTCAGAACCTGTGTCACTGTCTCTCCCAGCAGAGGTTTGGTTTTGCTCCAGAAGAGCCACAGGTTGGGCCCTGCTCTCTTTCACATCAGTATCTCTGTTCCATGTATCGGCTTGGCTCTCTTTCAGACGTGCCAAAGTGAGTGCTGCTAAGACTTCTTCCTCATCATCTGTATTGCTGTCAATCACCATGGAGGCTTGGTTTCTCTCCGGAGGGACTGCCAGCTGGAACTCACTTTCTTCCACATCTGTATCACTACCGGCTGGGCTCTCCTGCAGTTGTACCAAAGCAGGTGCCTGAGGACTCTTTGTACTAATTTCATGGAGGATTTGCCTCTTCTTCGTAGGAACTACAGCTGGGGTTGCGGGGATCCCTTCTTCTTCCACATCAGTATCACTGTCTGTGAAGCCAGAAGGCTGGGCCCTTTCCCAGTGGACCTCAGCAGGCCTGGTCTCATCCATATCTGTGTCACTGTCCTCCTCAGCAGTTTGGTTTCTTGCCAGAGTGGCCCCAAGTGGGACCACCCCATTCCTTGCATCCCTCTCAACTTCTGTGCCATTGTTCCTCTCCTTCAGTGAACGCTGATCCTTTTCAAGCCGGATTTCAGTTGCCACAGCTGTAGGCTGTTCTGTCTTTGCAGTGGAGCCTCTTCTGGCAGCTAAGGAGGCCTCTCCTGTTGCTGGATGATGACTTTCTTCCTCATCTGTGTCACTGTCCAGGCTGAAGGCAAATGGTGGCCCAGGGCCATCTGGGGCAGGAGAAGGCCCCTCTTCATCACTGCGAAGGGAAGAGAAGGGAAAGAGTCTATAGCATCTGTTTCCCAAGAAGGAATACTCTGCTCAGCTAAGAGCTCCATAAGGGCAGACACAAGGCAGTAGCTGTTTTTTATTTTGTGTGTGTGTTTTTTCCCTCTCTCCAGCAATTAGTTCTCTACTTGGCACAATCAGAAGTGCTCAATCAAAGTTCAGCTGAGCGAAGAGTATGTGCGATTCCCCACTTTCATGATAAGCATCTCTTGCAGATGGATCCTACAGTCCCTGGTTACTCCTCCTTTTGAAGACTCAAGTATCTGGCCCTTTGGCACTCACCTCTCTGGAACTACTGCTGCCAAAGGGGAGGTCCTTGGTCCTTTCATCACACACCTTTCAGAAGGAGAATCTGTCAAGAGTAGAAAGGAGTTGACTGTTTTATACTCACCATCTCCATCCTCTCACCCACCCTCCCAATACACAGACATACCTACTTCCTCCTCTGAGTCCTCAGCCAACAGGAGCCTCTGGGGTTGAGTTCCTCCCTGTACCCTGGGTGTCTCTTCTACAGTTAGAGGGCCCCGGGAAACAAGGGGCAAGGGGACATTCAGGCGATGGTACTGGCAGGGCAAGTCAGCAAAGAGAATCAACTCCTGGTCCCTCAGCCGGTGACTCACCCCTGGGCTTAGGACCTTAGGAGGCCTCAGGACTTGAGTACCATTGAGGCTGCCACAATCTTGGAGGACAGGTGCTTTGTCCCAGGCCAATATTTCAATTACTGCATGTTGTTTGGAGATGGATGAAAAGGGCAGAGTCACAGAGCAATCAGGCATTCGGCCCACCATATTCTTCCCGAGATACAGGGGGAAATCTAAGAATTAAAGAGGCAGATAAGTTAAAGCTTGAGTCTTGGCCTGCTATCAGGAAAACATTCCTGTTAAGTACTCCACTACTAACTCAAGATCCCCACACACATAAGAAAAACAAAAGACAGTCAACCCTGTCAGGAGCCCCTCACTTTGTTTTTTTTTTTTTTTTTTAAGATTTTACTTATTCATTTGACAGAGACAGAGAGAGATCACAAGTACGCGGAGAGGCAGGCAGAGAGAGAGGGGGAAGCAGGATCCCCACCGAGCAGAGAGCCCGATACAGGGCTCCATCCTAGGACCCTGAGATCATGACCTGAGCTGAAGGCAGAGGCTTAACCCACTGAGCCACCCAGGCCCTCCAGGACCCCCTCACTCTTGAGAGCTTTTTCTTATATCTTCACTTAATAAACTTGTCGCTTTACTTACACAGACACACACTCACACACATATAAGACCACAGAACACCTAAGTATTGAAGAATATAAGCAATGTGTTATTCATTGTGAATACCCCATCCATCCATATTGGATTTTTTTCTGTTGTGGTAAAATTTATGAAAAATTTACTATTTAATCATTTTTAAGTGTACAGTTCAGTAGCATTAAGTACATTCACATTGTTGTGCAACTATCACCACCAACCATTTCCAGACCATGCTGAATTTTCATATGAATCTCTTCATCTTCTCCTACCAAAGTAAAACTGAGCCCACTGAGCCCAGGGTACTTGCCTGAAACAATCAACTCAATCAGCCCCCTCCTCTGCATTCCCAGTGAAACATTTTTTCGGATCTCCTTGAAACATGTATAAGCTTCTTACAACCCTCCAACTACCTCCCCACAAAAATAAGAGGCCTATACCAGTATTTTAGCATCCAATAACCTCTGACCTTTTTCTGGTCCATGGGCACTACTGAAGATATGCAATCGCCCTACGGGCTCCAAGCTACACCCTAAGGATTCACTGGGTCTCTCTGTCTCCTCCTCTTCTTCAGCCTCCCAGTTAATAGCCTGGGTGTCCTCCATGACCTGGGAAGGAAACACATTATCATCATCTCTATCACAGGTCCACACACACAGCCTTAGAGAGGAGGCTGATAACTGGGGTAAATCTGGAGAGTTGACATTTCTCCTTCTGACAATCATCCTGTTATTACCTTTCTGAAACATTTAAAAAATATTTGTGACTATAATAAACATAAATATTATGGGAGAGGGAATAAATATTAGAAGGTCCCAAGTACAGAAACTAATCAAATGCATGTGCTTGCGTATAGAGACAAACATTTTGAGAAACAATGCTTAGCCTTATGGTATACAATACACTGACAGTTTTCATTCTTTTTTTCTCCCATCCACTATTGTTTAAATGCTGATCTGCAACCCACTAAATTGATTTCACTATCCACTACTGGGTTGGAACCCACAGTTTGAAAAAAACATTTTAGAGGGAGCTAAACTTTGCCAAGCATCAGCTGTGTGTTGGGCACTGTGTTATGTGTCAGGCATAATAGACATACGAGGCATGCATTTGGGAAACCAAAGCTAAAAATATTAAATGACTTGCTCAGGCTAACACAGCAGGTAGGTGGAAAGGACAGGAATAAATGTGCTTCTGCAAAACCCATGCTTTTTATATTTTACCAGAACATCACAGTGTGATCAAACTAAGCTGCAAAGAATCCTAACAGCTGACATACATAGAGGTTTGCTATGTGTGAAGCACTGCTCTAGTTACTTTACAATGACAGACTCCCTTAATCCTCACAAGAACCTTATAAACTACTATTATTATATTCCATTTATCAGGTTAAGCAACTGAAACATAGGTGGGTTAAGGAACTTGCCCAAGATCACCAAGATACTGTCTCTGTTTAATATTTGGTGGCTTTCCATGCCCACGGGATAAAATAAAATCTCAACTCCTTAGCAAGACCCTCCATGATCTGAACCTCAGGTCCTGCTCCCCTCTACCAAAGCCTATGTTTTAGCTGCATGGACCTTCTTCCCAATTTCTGAACACCCTGTTCCTGTTGTTCCCCACACCTGCATGCCTTAGCCAGTTCCTTGGCCCTTCATTCCTAGTTTTCTGGTCCAACTCTTACCCATAGTTTATGATTCAGTTCAAAGGTCACTTTCCTGGAATTTTCCTTGCCTTCTAGTGTTCTTCATGTACCCACATGGTCCCCATTGGTCACTGAACTTGTACTTCCCCTAATCCTTCTCACTATATTGTAACCATTAATTCTATTTCTGCTTTCACAGACCCTCTGGAGAACCAGACCAGAACTTTTGTCTTTTCCCTTAGGCTCCATCATATTCATTCGACAGTACCTACTGTGCACCTAGTACTGTTCAAAGAGACAGTACCTATTGTGCACCTGATACTGTTAAAAGAGCTCGGGATACATTCTTCACAAACCAAACGTCTAATTAACCCTGCCCTCCTAATGAAAGGACAAATGAAAGGTGATGAAAAGTCAACACAGTACGTGTGGAAAGCACTCCGAAAGATGCCACCGCAGAGGTTAACTGTTGACAGGGAAATTAGGCCGCGTCCATGCTAACTCTGGCTTTAAGAATGGAGAACTCAGCGGGAGCCCACGGCCCTTGGCTCCAATCCAGTGGGCCACCATCTTTGATCTCCACCCCAGGGGGCTCCCTCCAGGCCCCACGTCTCCCCGTCTTCATACCTAAACTCGGGGAGGGGCGTCAAGGAAGGATGAGTATTATAATCCGGAGAAACAAACTTCCAAGTATCCTCCGCCCAGTCGCACCCAAGGCACGCCCCTCCCGCCCTCCGAGAGAACCAAGATGGCTTCCGAGGAGCCGTGGGCGAGGCCCCCCAGAACTCACCTACTTTGAGTCCCCGCGCGCGCGCCACCAGTAACGGCTGCGACCGGGTGGCGCTGGAGCGCGAGCCGAGAGGGCGCCGATACGCTGATTGGCTCCTGCTGCTGCCTGTCACAGCCCCGCTGCGCGACGATTGACGAAGCTCCCAACCCAGAGGCCCAGCCAGAGCCTCGCCCCCGCCCCCTTAACAGCTCAAAGGGGCGGCTTTTCCTGGGCGCTTGAAATTGATTGAGGGAGGCGGTAATCCGAGGCTGCAGTGCGCGCACGGAATGGCGCACCTCGATTGGGCAGCTCCAAGGCACAACCCACCGCTGCTTCACCCTCCGCTGCCCACTTCCCGCGCAGATTTCCAAACCGCGACCATAGAGTCTGGGCGCCGCTGGCGGATAGAGGGGCTTACTGGTGCGGTCGCCGGATGCGTCGGCTACAGCCGTAGAACCTTTACTCGGTCCTCCCAGACATGGAGTCGACTGACTCATGAGAAATGAAAATGAGGCGCGGGTTGCAGTCGTGGCCGGAGGCTGCAGTTTGGAGAACTGCCCGTAGGCGTGGCGTTTGATGCCTCTCCATCGCAGTGGAACTTCAGTTCCTTTTGATTTGGCTTTCTTTTTTTTTCTTTTCTTTTCTTTCCTTTTTTTTTTTTTTTTTTTTTTTTAGTGGAAGTCCTGTCCTTTCCTCCCGGAGACTACATCCCTGATGGACATTTGGAGGTCATTTTCCTAAGGATCCGTAGGCGAAGAGGGAGAACTGTTTTGTTAACTATCTTAAAGGTTGAGGTCTTTCAAAAGGTGGAGGAAGGTTGATAAAAATCATATTTCATTATACTAAGACGAGAATAGTAACAATTGGATTATGTATGTACTTTAGGAAGCCCTTTTGCATTCATTACCTCACTTTCTTCCGACCACAACAATCAAATAGGGAGAAGTAGATTTTACAGAGGGAATTGAAGTCTGCGAAGTTACAGGACCTGCCGAGGTTCCTACAGCCAATGTAAGGGAGAAACAACTGAAACAAGTCCTGTAATTCTAAATTCTGAATCCCCCCCCAAAATAATTGCTTTCATTGTGATCATGCCCTGAAACGTAGAATACTCTCTTTTTAAGTGGGTAGCGAAGGTCTTATACTAGTTGAGGTTTATTTTTTGTTTAGGTAAGGAGAAATGTATTGAAATTGTATTGAAATGTATTGAATGAGATGTATTGAATGTATTGTGAATTAACAATAACCTTGATACACGTCCTATTAGAGTGCTTACCACACTCCGTTATTTATACATTTTCCGACAAATTGCAAAATCCTGAAGACGGTGAACCAATTTTTACTCATTTTGTATCCTTAGCTTCTGGATTGGTGGACACTTAGTATCTATCAAAGGAATTAACCCCTAAGAAGCATGCCACTCTGACTTGAGCCCATCCTATTTTCTCCCATCGGTCCCCCCCTTTTGTTTCAATCTTGAGGCTTTTGAAAGATTGCAACGGCCAGCCACGTAGTCAAAGAATTCAGCAAACTGAAAAACACTTTCACCAAAATGTCTAGAGGCAGGCTGGAAGGCATTGAAATTCAGGCCCCTGATCCCATAGTTCTCTGACAAAAGCAGTGTCTTCAATGCTGCTCTAAAGTCCAGAACCCCTTACAGGGACAGAAACTAATGACTTCACAGATTCCAGTTACCAGTTTTTCTAAACCATTCAACTTACTCTGTGAACACACCCTCAGACAATTACATCTCTAATTTGAAAAACCATTGCTACAATTGTTTCTAAACGTTATCGCTAGAAAACTTCCAAGAAAACAGCAGGAGGGCAATCTCCTCTTTCTTCCTGTCTGGGGGAGCAGCATCTTACTAGAGTTCATGTCCTGGGTCACCAAAAGGACCAGCTATTAGATAGCTGAGCAAGGTGCCGCATTTCTCCCCAGTTTTCGCTGAGCGAAGCAGCCCCTTTCCCAAGAGCTACTGCAGTAGGGAGCCTTCAGGGCGTGCCCACTCCACCTTCCAACGCCTGGCACCCTAGGGATCCCAATTACTGTATCCCCGAAAACTACGCCCTTTTAGTACAAAAAACTCAGGCATAGGTGAAAGAAAACTTGTGCAAGGTCATTTTTGGTAAACAAAAAACCTTAAAAAAAAAAAAAAAACACCCCCAAAGCAAAAATCCACTATCCACCCATCCCTCCCTTCATTTTGCAGCGTGGACAACAATGGAGGACTACAACTCCCAGCGAGGTTTGCGTCCGTCCATCCGAGCAGAGACCAATGGATGTCTTATACGTGACTTGCATCGACTAATCAGGTCCAGCCTCGATAAGGCTTTGTCTCCCGACGGTGGCGCGGGGCATGTTCTCCCGCCTCCCAGCCTAAGCGCACGCGCGCCCCGCCCTGCCCGCCTTCCCTCTTTCGCCCTCCCCTCTCTTTTCTCTCTCTCAGAACCTTCCTGCGGCTGAGTTCGGACCTCGCTGCTCCAGCCTCCGGGACCCGTCCCATCCTTCCAGCCTGCGACTAGCAGTATAGGGAAAAAAAAAAAAAAAATCCATATCATTTCTTGCCCCGTACACACCTTGAGGCGAGCAAAAAAACTAAAATAAATTTTAACAATGAGGGAAATCGTGCACATCCAGGCTGGTCAGTGTGGCAACCAGATCGGTGCCAAGGTAAGGATTTTGAACCTCTTTTAACTATATTTCTTTAGAGAAGAAAAAAAATCCAGATTAATGATGGCTGTGATATATATTTGCATACCACCCATCGTCAAGCTTTGCCCCTCAAAAGTTTTCCATATATACTAGACGTTTGTAGCTAGAATTTGTTTGCGAAAAAATGGGGAATTAGTCTTGGCTGGTTCATTTTGGGGAAGCTGTTAAGGACCCTTCGGGTTTGGCGGTGGGAAGACCGTGGTTCTGTAAGATTTTATTTGAAAGTGTTCTAACGGTCCGAGGACGGGGAGGGAGGGAGATGCGGAAACGTCCGAGACAAAGCGAGGCGAGGTTTCCCCATGTGCATCCCCTCTTAGCTGGGCTTTGCCGGAGGGGGAAGGGGCGAGGCTGGGCGGCGGCTGAGGGGAGCGTGGATCCCACGGTGGGGTGGGGGACGCGGTGCGCCAGGGTGGACTGCACTGCTTGGTACCCTTCCCAAAAGATAGGCATCTCGCGCGCCCGCGATTCCCGAGGGGCGGTCCCGTAATTCTTTGTGGATGGAAGACTAATAGCTGCTGGATTAATTTTATTTCCTTACATCTCCCGTAAAAAGACCCTTTTAGGGCGTGAACCAATATAAAGAAAGAGGGTAGGAGAGTCCTTTTCTTTAAAGGGTCCCTCAGGTCTAAACGGTGGGAGAAAGGAAGAGAATCCCTATTTACAGCAAGGGGTAAAAAGCTAGCAAAGGAAGAAAATTCCGAGGCCAAGGCAGGGGGTGAGGGATGTTTTCTTTGGTGGGTTTTTTTTTTTTTTTTTCTTTTTTTTCGCGCGGTTACAGTGTAGCGGGGGAAGGGCAGGGAGGAAGTGCTGCTGCTACGTTGTAGCAGAAGGGCGGGGCCCCGGCGCCCCTGGCGCGCCGGGACAATGCGGCCCTGCCGGCCGGCTGGGGGCGCCCTAGCCCATGCCGAGCCCCGCCTCTCGTGGGCGGTATTCGCACCACGCCCACGCGCGACACCTCCCTTTGTCAGTGGCGCGCGGGCGCGGGCGCCGCAGTCACGTGGAGGGCGGGGTGGGGGGTGGTCAATTGCGGCAGCATCTGGTCTCTCAAACCCCGGCCCATTGTGCGCGGTAGGAAGGGTGTGCTTGTCCAGTCTGATCGGCCGCTTTCATCTCCCTCTCCTCACACTCTCACCCTACAATTTCTGCGATCGCCAGGTCTCTCAGTAGCACCTCGTCTCACATTCCAGGCAATGAAAGCTGCAGCTTTCCTGGGATTAGGGATGTCTAGTAGAAGGGTGTGGCGGGCAGGGGGAGGGAATGCCACAGGTCCTAGAACCAGGTTTACCACGGGCGTGTCCGGGATTAAAATGTGTGTAGGTCGGGTGGGCATAATTGGCTGGGAGTAATTGGTGGGGATAATTGGCTGGAAGTCGCATTGCTTTTCCTCCGCAGTTCTGGGAGGTAATCAGTGATGAACACGGCATCGACCCCACCGGAACCTACCACGGTGACAGCGACCTGCAGCTGGATCGCATCTCCGTGTACTACAATGAAGCTACAGGTGAGGTTGGGAGCCCGGGGAATCTTGGGTCCCATCTCCTCTTCTGCTTCTCTGGGGTCTCTTCCAGCCCTGGAGAACCTCTTAATACTTTTGGACGGATCTCTCCTTTTTAAAAGGAGGCCTTGGTTTGATTGCCCACCATGGGGCAAAAGATTGGCTCCTCTGCCCCCTGGTGGCCGCACTTGGAATCACAAGTTAGGGTCCCTGGCAGTCTTCCGGCTCCAGCTAATCTCCTTTGCCCATTTTTACTCTTTTCTTCCATATAGGTGGCAAGTATGTTCCTCGTGCTATCTTGGTGGATCTAGAACCCGGGACCATGGACTCTGTTCGCTCAGGTCCTTTTGGGCAGATATTCAGACCAGACAACTTTGTTTTTGGTGAGTTATACACATATTAATAGGTAATGCTGTTCAGCGTATTTGAGTAAAAGAGACAGCAAAGTCTAGGAGATTATTGGTATACTGGAGTGCTTAACCAGGGCTGTGTTCTGAAATCTCTAATACAAGGCATTGGTAGTGACTCCCTAGTTGGTAAATAATGGGGGAGGGATGTATCACAGGTGAGTGAGAAAGAAGACACATTTGTGTACACAATTCCAAAAGTTAAAAAGTGGAAATTTGGTTCTTTATCTTTCTTTACTAATCAAGCTTGCCTCCCCGCACCATTCCAGGTCAGTCTGGGGCAGGCAACAACTGGGCCAAGGGCCACTACACAGAGGGGGCTGAGCTGGTTGACTCAGTCCTGGATGTGGTGAGGAAGGAGGCGGAGAGCTGTGACTGCCTGCAGGGCTTCCAGCTGACCCACTCACTGGGTGGGGGCACAGGCTCTGGAATGGGCACCTTGCTCATCAGCAAGATCCGAGAAGAGTATCCTGACCGCATCATGAACACCTTCAGTGTGGTACCCTCACCCAAAGTGTCTGACACGGTGGTCGAGCCCTACAATGCCACTCTCTCCGTCCATCAGTTGGTAGAGAACACAGATGAGACCTACTGCATTGACAACGAGGCCCTTTATGACATCTGCTTCCGCACTCTCAAGCTGACCACGCCAACCTACGGAGACCTGAACCACCTC